>SNQJ01S0045298.1:45154-55382 GCA_010110895.2 Picea sitchensis | reverse complement strand
TATGAAGGACTTGTTATTCTGCATTCATAAAGAAAAGATTCAATGGACATAATCCTAACTTTGTTTGAAATTGATTGTTGGTTGAACGAAAATCGTTATTGGTTATGTGTTTATTAATAGAAAATTCAAGGGACATGGTCCTAAGTTTGATTGGAATGATTATTGGTGAATCAAAATTGTTCTCGATTACGTATTTGACCTGTCAATATTATGTAGAACGATTGTTGAACTCCTTGTACAGATTGACTTTAACAACTCTAAATTGCATATGAAACCCTTATACACAACATATGAATCCACGGGACCTAGGCCAGGCCCGCAGGGGGGCTGGGGCGATGTTGGACATTGCCTCACCCCCCACCCCCCGCGGGCTTAGCCTAGTTTCCATGGGTGTCCACAAAACCCGAGCCAGGCCTAGCTTAGATAATATTAGTGTTTTTGTTATTATTATTTTTTTTAGATGTTTTTTTTAAATATTTTATTGAATTTTGGTTATTTTTAGTTTTTTTTTTTCTTTTTTAAGTTTGAAGGGATTTGTTTCTCTTCTTTTTAACAAAAAAACGTATTTTTATTTTTTAAATTATTGTTTTTCAGGGAAATTTTAAATTTGTTTCATGTCTTTCTAGTTTTTCTTTGTTTTTTCACAATTTTGTTAGCTCATAAAATTTCTTAGCTCATATGTTTTGAATATGGTCAATATAACAATACTTTTAAGAAATTATTTATGTTTCATTCAATGTAACTTGTATTTACTGTTTTATTATTAAAAATAAAAAAAATATTAAAAAGTGACGTTGAATTTTTAAAGTATATTGTGATATTTTCTTGACATTATGTATTACCTTGTGCTTTGCGTGATAATAAAATTTAAAAAGTAAACATTTAAGGATTTCTTTTATGATTTTGTTTACAGTAATGATGAGTTCTTTTACCACATTATAAAAATGTGTCATTTCCATACCCCAATTTTAGAATGGGTGCTACCGGTAGCAGTACTTTTCAATTTGATGGTTGATTTTGAGGTTTTGGTTTTAATGGTACCAAGTGATAAAAATATGATTTCAAATGATCTCAAAATTTGACGTTTTGAAAAGAAAAAAATAAATAAATAACATCTTATTTTTTTTAGGTGTTGATTTTAAGGTTTTTCTGAGCTACTATCTAAGTTTTGAAGCCTATGTTTGAAAAATGTTGTAATTTTGACCCCGTTTTAAAAACTTGTGCTACTGGCAGCACCACAATTTGATTTGGGGGTTGATTTTGATGTTTTTTGTGCAAAAATATGGGTTTTTTGGGCCAAAGTTTTTGTTTTGAGGTCACAGTTCTCATTAAGGTTGTAACTATGTTACAAGTTACCCAGGAAGATGAGAGAGAATTTGTTGGCAGGAATTTGGAAGTCATTCAACAAAAAAAAGGAGAAAATCTTATGTTTAGAAGAGTATTACTCAAGCCTGAGACAAAGGAAACAAAAGATCCTGAATAGAGAAAGAGAGTGTTCAAAACTAAATGCAAAATTCATGATAAATGTTTTCATCTTGTCATAGATGGTGGAAGTACATAAAATTTAGTGTCCACGAAAGTAATGGAGAAATTGAAGTTGAAAAACATTCCACATCCTAATCTATATCGAGTTTCATGGTTACAAAAAGGACAACAAGTGACTGTGACTGAGCAATGTTTATTGAGTTTCTAGATTGGAAGTTTCAACGAACAAGTTTTATGTGATGTGGTAGAGATGAATGCATGTCATGAATTGCTTAGGAGACCGTGGATGTTTTAAATATATGTATTCCACGATGTTAGGTAGAATTCATATGAATTTGTCAAGGATGGACAACATTACAAGTTGATGCAAATGTTGGAAAGGGTATGGACAACAGTAACAACAAGGTCATGGACTAGTGTAATAGCAAGAAAATACACAATAGTAACAACGAAATCATGTTGTGTTCTGAAAAAAAAAAATTCCTAAGAGAACACAAACAAAGCGGTTGTTGTTTGGCCATAATAACAAAAAGGGTTCAAGAGACTGAGAAAATAAATTATATACCAACAAAGATTCAACATTTGTTGAAAGAATTTAAGGAAATTGCAACAGATGATTTACCAGCAGGGTTACCTCCCTTGAGAAGTATATCGCACCAGATCTAATTGATACCAGGGTCAATTCTACCAAATAAAGGACCTTATATAATCACTCCAACAGAGAGTGAAGAGGTGAATAACGTTTAATGGATATTTCCCTTGTGACCTTGGGTCAATTCACAATAGAGCAAGACAGAATTTAGAAGATAGAACCAATCCTCATCTATATCAATGCATACAAGAAATAACTAATTTTTATAAGGAGAGAGAGAGAAACAAAGAAGGAAAGTCCTCACAACTTGGATCCTTCGTTTGATGTCAATCCCCGCTCTCGCTTCTTGAAGTGCTCCTGATCTCTGTCGAAACTAGCCTGCAATAGGAAACCAAGAATAAGCTGCTACAAGGTAGTTTTATATTTAAATAGCATATATCATGTGCATAGATTCAAATATATAGGAAATAAATTGGCATATGAAATCAAAATCAACCAATAAACACACAACAGGAGGGAAAAGTAATTTTCTATTAACAATAATGTGAGAAATGTAGTTACAACTTGATTCAACCTTCGGTACTGGTTCATAGCCAACTTCCATGAGTTCCTTCAAATACCTTCAAGAATAAACTCAACATGGATGATCTTCCTTGGATAACTCAACAGGGATAGGAACACACCATGTAGTTATAAATAGAAGGAAGGAGCATTGGAAAAGGAGTTTCCAGGTATGTGATGCTACTCAGAGAATGAAGGAGTATAGGGAATCTTGCTAAAATTTTCCAACATGATCTTGCACCTTAGTTCTTCCTTTCATACATGCCCCCAATGGTGCATTTATACCATCCTTGAGAAATTAAGGACGTTGAATTTCATTCGGTTTGGGCCAGGGGAGGTTGGGAAACGATCCCAACCGAAATCCCCGCCCGAAAATGTGGAATTATTTTATTTTTCACATTTTTTTAGGGCATCCGTAGGTTGCAAGATAGAAAGGAACGAAAGTTCGTGTGTTGCACAAAGGAAACCCAAAGATATAACAAAATTCATGTTTTTTAAGTGAATTTTATGAGGGAAGTTTGGATGTTGATTAGCAAGTTAGGGAAAAGTGTTGGGCCATGTCACAAATACATATATGTGGAAATTTGTGCTATAATAGATGGCCCCTAATGTGTGAGGTTATAAGGGCAAGTGATGACCAAAATACATTATAAATTTGGGAGGCAAGGATGCAATGAAAGAATCCATGAAGGTTCTTAAGACACCTGATCCAAAAACATAAATTGTCAGCCAATATCAATTAATAGTATTCTATGTCTCAATTCAGGCATACCCATGCTCAGGAGTGATGTAAGCATAGGTGTCAAATCAAATACACTACGGATCCATGACATATATGAAAGTATGACTAATGTCCATGGCCACGATAAATTCACAGTGGATCCATGTGTTATATGTGAAGTAGAAAGCATGGCCATGAGGAATACACGGTGGATCCATGTGAAAGTAGATCATGACCACTGATAGATACACAATGGAGATATGTCTCAAAATAAAAAACAGAGGATATTTGGGACCAATGGTGTGAACAAATTAATCCTCTATAAGTACCAATGTATTTGGGGTGGTACATATATGTCGGGTAGGAGCACAAAATATGTGATGCTCGTACTTCACCCAAAGTCTTCAAAACGCTCTGTCGTGATACGAGTCTACACTATGTGAATATATGTGTTGGGGTGTAACATAGTGAGACATCGTTTGATTATTGAACATTGATGTATATCGTTAACAAATGTGAGACAACCCACCGATGATGATAATGTGTGTCAAGCTACCATGGTACAATCTAACAAGTTTGAATAAATGACCTAATGTTGAACACCTGGTAGAATCTATCGAGCATGGGGCATTGATGTATTCCCACTGTCAATAGTGAGGGAACCTACCACTGATGACTACAAACCCCAAGGTACCAAATATGAATCTAGATCCTTATCACAGAGCAAGATGCGTTGAATTCGATAGGAAGAGATTCGTTGGAAGGAAGGAATTAAGGCATCCTCCATCATCCATCATGAGGGGTAGCAGAAGGAAAAATATTTGGAAGGACTGAGATGAACAGATTGTAAAGACCACACTAAGGTACAAATCTAGTATGCACCAGATGGAAATAGCACACGACAAAGACTCTTTGAATAGTAGCCAATGATGAAGACTACTAACAAAGATGAGGAATCCACCAATGGGGTTAAATGGAAACCAAGGTACCACACAAATCCCCATGTGTGATGATTGTTGTTGACGTCAAACACAAGGGAAACCACTCAGTCAATGACCAATAATGGTATGTAATCTATTGAGCGAAAGGTCACCTATCAATAATGGAAATTGGCACAGGGTTCTACTCTAGGTCATACTCACAGAGCAATGTGTCGGAGTCGATAAGACCCGCTAGCAAGAAGTCAATGAGGAACTTCTATACTAGGACGAGTGAGAGACGTAGATACTTGTGATAATGAGATGGACTTGATGGACTTGGGAAGGTCGACTTGAAAGGTAAGAGACTTACTACAGAATGGCCAACTCAAGTTGAAACTTGCCTTGAACAAAAGCATGACACATTATGTGACTTAGGCAGCATGACTATAAACTGGGATACATTTGTGATGTAGGAGGAATCGACAAATGCTACATATGGTTGGAAGAATAACCAACCGAGGGAGATTATACTCAACAATGAGAAAAAGTCTCCTAAATCCATACTAAACCCAAAACACCAAGATACCGACTCAAGATTGTGCTTTTTTCAAGGGCGAAAAGACTGTTGCTAATAAAAAGAGATAGATGCTTCACCCTCTTTTTCTTTTTCTTTTATTTTTTTGTCTTTTTCATATTATTAAAGCATGAAAAAGAAAAAATAATTCTATAGTAAAGTGGAGGAAACGAGTGTCGCGGGAAAGAAAAATAGTTCCAAAGCGCAAGGAACATACCTATGTGTTGACGAGCCAAAATGACCCTTTCAATTAGATGAGGGAAAATGCCCGATGGTAGGTCCCAATTAGACACACTCTTGTTTGGGATAGAATTTCCGACCATATTTTGGCCTGGTTATCAATCTAACTAATGCGCAAACTAAATATGAATCTAAGAACCAGAGGTTCTCAGATGAATTAAAAATAACAATGCTAACTAACTATTTCTAAGCTAAGATGAGTGATTACAGACCTAAGATGTAGATTCTAATCTACTCTAAACTAATCTATCCTAATCAGGAGAAAGCTAAAACATGAGTACAGTAAAAGATTTGTATTGCTTGTATAGAAGAAAGGAATATAGAAAGGAATATTAAGGCTTGACAAAGTAACCATTTATAACCAACATAATTTATTGATAAACCAAATCACAAGGTTGTTGTACTCAAAATGAAGAATAATGGCAACTGTAAATAGAAGAACGTTAATTCAGAATAAATTCATAAACCAACATCCATAAACTACAGGACAAGACATGCATAAAATTGAGTAATCGCATTCATACACATTGACACCATCATTTTCATAAATCTCTCTTGTTCTTTATTCATCCGAAAGTAATAATACTAGTCGTCTTTCAAAAGAACTAAAATATATTTCCCTTTTACATTCATCTCATTTATAGAGGTACTATGGGAGACCTTCACATTCCTTATCCTCCAAATGGTCAAGATCCCAAAGCGACTCTTCAGTTTCCTTTCCCAATTAGGACATTAACATAATTACAGCAAAATTATTGCTCTACAAAATTTTGGTTACAATGAGATTATCGAGAGGGTCCCGACGGTTGCAATTTAACATCTATAAACACCTTCCAGTTTTTGAAGTCTTCGAGTATGGAATCAACTCGATATAGTTGTTTTATTTCCATGTTTGGTTCTCTTTTGCAAATGGGAATGATGACTTCTATCCTCAAGCTTTTTTCAACATGTTGCACGGAATCCTCTGTCAATGCAATCATTTTGGAGGGATGGATTAGTCTTGTCTCTATAACTTCCAAAATTATTTCACCGATTGATTTAATGGATTTGAGGCTGAGGTTTATTTTGGTATCCACGTCTTCGACCATCGTTTGGGTTGATGAATCCTTATCAACATCCCTTAGGGGTCCATCCCAAATTGTAAGAATAGATTGTATGTCGATCTCCATATTTTTTGCTTGATGTAGTGATCTAGTCCTGAGTATTTAGGACATATGTAATTGTTGACATCCTTGCATCCAAGAGTTGGTGATATATGATTCTTCGTTCATTTGAGTACATCGATAGGGTATTTGGGAATTCCTGATGTGATTCTTTCCATTCTGTGACTCTGTTGTAAGCTTCCATGGATTTCTGGTATTTTTCATCCATTGCTTTCACTTGTGCGTTCAAATTTTTCTTATCAGACCTGACCATCAAACTTTTTTTAAGTGCATAGAATAACCTCTTATGTGTGTCCCAAAGTTCCTTATTCTTTTCAATGGCCCTCTCTTTTATGGTTTCAAGAGCAACTATTTCATTTTTTATTTCCCATACAACTTTCTTCAAGAGATCGTTGACTAGTTGTATCTTCCTGATTTCGTTTTCACCTCTTTCGTTAAAAGTTCTCAATTCATCCAACTCTCCTTTGAGACTTGTTACCTCCTGTTCATGTGTGGTTTTAATATTTTCCATCTCACTTACATGGGACTTTTGGGTGAGGGAGGTTGTTTCCATGAATCTTGCCTGTAAATATTTTTCCTATGCCTTGAGCCATCTCTCCAAATCCTCTTCATGGATTTGCTTTATTTGTTGGATTTCCTTCCTATGTTTACTAGCCATAGTTTCCTTAATGGTTTCCAGGGTCATCTCCAACTCGGTGACCCTGAATTTTGCAGCATCAAGTGCTCTCGTGACTTCATGGACTGATACAATGTTCACACCAGCAAAATCATTGAGTGTTGAGGATTCTTGTATCACATTATCCTTCAAATATGGTCCAACTTTCCATTTGATGCTCCTTTCGAGAGATTCTTGGATTACATCAACTTTTCCTCTTTTCCTTTTATGGGTTCTCTTCTCGATAGCTCGTGTCTTGTGGTTGTAATAGTAATCACCAATGACAACTATTGCTCCTTCGAAGTCGATTCCTTCAAAAGAGAGTGATAAACTCCCTGAGATAGAGGCTAAGCAAGTGCATTCTTCTATAGGGGTGTTAACTAGATCAAAATCTGGGCTTACAGTGATAATTTCATTGTCACCTTCTAACTTGTTGTCTAGGACATCGAGAATGTCAACCTTATATTTTTTCTTCTTTTCCTGGGCCTTTCCCGGTGCATTCGATGTTGATTGTCTTGTGTTTGTTGTTTCTCCTTCATTTGTATTGTTTTTCCCTGGAGGAAGATCTTTATTCAAGCTTTTCTCCAGCGTATCTTGTTTCTCCTCAGCTTCCCTCTTCTTTATTTGCTAGTACTTTTCTTCATATTCTTCGGCTTTTCTCATCAGTTCAGCTTCTTTATCCCTCTTTTTCTTCTCTTCCTCATTTAGCCTCTCTTTTTCTTTGAGGAGGAGGGCTTTAAATTGTTATAGCCTCATTGCTCTATCCTACTCTTCCTCTTTCCTTAGTTGATGTTGAGTAGCATCAGTGGTGAGCCTCTCTACCTCTTCCTAAAAACTTAAAGCGCCTCAGAAGACATATTCCAAGAACTGGGCCTCGTGCATAATTTGTGGCGCCATCCTGATGGATTTCATGTGTTCGTACACCACATTTTGGGGGTCATGTGATTTGGGCTCTCCGAGACAAAGGCATAATTCCTTTAGTGTTTCTAATTCCTTTTCATATTTCTTCTTGTTCTATAACAAGTATGAGCCTATGTGGAGGGGGAAAATTGGTCAGTACCTTTTGTTCTTTTCTGATAGGTAGTTAATGGCCCCTTTCTCCAAAGTATGGTATGTTATTTCCCTAGGAAATAAATTTCTGGGAACATATTTGGGCAGCAGGTGTGGTGGTCATGTGTCCCCGTAGATCCTGACATAGGTGTAGTATTTATTTGTATACTAGTTCCTGGTCTCCTTTAAGGTTTTGATAGCCCCTGGAGAGATACCATGTGGGAAAAGACCAAAGATATCTTTGTGCAAGGGGGAGAGGAAATAGTCGTAGATCTCATATAGATATTCCTTGCAGTTTACTTCCACGGTTGTGAATGATACGAATGGATCGAGCCCTTTTCCAGGGTCCATGCCCAACTAAATGTGGGGAATGAATTTGTTGCACACACAACATATATGAGATAAGAAGACATGTAGAAACCAGGTTTTTTCATACCTTTGGGATATTGGATATGCTTAGTGATGATGAAAGAAAGGATGCTCACCCAGTTGAATGCTTGACCCTTCTGGACTACTGTGTAAGCCATGGGAAACCACTCCATCTTGAAATGGGTGCTAGTTTCCTCACCATAAAGTTTTCATATCATGGTATTTAGCATCATGTAAGGTCTCTTAAAGTTATCGTGTCGGGATATACCTTTGCCCCTTTTTCACTAGCCATTCTTCATTGTAAAACCAATATTCCATTATGGTCTCAAAGTCTTCATGTTTAACCCCGAATTGGTCTAGGAACGACTTGTTCAGGGATAATATAGGTTCTGAGGTCTGATATCTAGCTTGGATGTCTTCTTCTTTGAGTGACATGATCAGTAGACCCAAAGAATTGACTATTACTCCTGTATATTTTTGTAGATACACAAAACACCATCTTCTTGGGTCATTATAAGGAAACAAATCTGAGTAGACACCTACTATATGAATGTCGCTTTTTCGGATATTCCTTTACGCATCAATGTATAGCTCATCATATAGGAACCTTTCATTTTGGAACACATCCAGAATCTCGGCATAGCTAAGGTAGTGTTCCATTCCATCATAGTTGTCCGTATCAATGATATTGAACGACTCGGGGATTGAAGTTAGAACAGGTGTTCCAGAAGTTTGGATTTTTCCTTTCCTGGTCAACATCTGGGACATTTGGTCACCTGCACAAATAGACAGTCGATAGTTAATAGAGTCATTTCAGAGAAAGAAATACCAATATTAAAATGATGTGCAGGATACTCACTTAGAAATAGAGGACAATAATTAATCAAACTAAGAGAACATAAATTCGAGAACACAACGTTTATCTTACTTAAAAAGCAAGTGGAAAAAAACTAGAGTCTTGAAGTTGTATAAACACTTCACAAATTCCCTCCAAACCCTAGTGTAATCAATGAACAAGGTGTGATACAACTTATACCAGGTTAGGGTAGTACATGGAAAAATAAATGCATTCACGGGTGCTAGAAAGTTATAATTGTTGAGGAGTGGGAAGATTGAAAAGGCAGGATCGTTGAACAACCATCATCGTCAGAAATTGATATTGATAAGAGATGTCAATACGAATATGAGAAAACCTTCGACGATGATAACTCATTATTGGACCACTTAACCTTAATAACAATGATTAATATGTATTGATGACCCCTCTAACGTTCATCGATATGACCGTTGGGTGCCAACCTTTTATTTAATGGTGTTGATGAGACATTGAGGTAATTGTGGGGGAAAGGTACTGGATAAGTGTCAGATCAATGGTGGTGAGTTATTCGACAATGGCCAGGTTCATCTGGTCCATAGGATTAGTTGATGTGCAATCGTTAGAAAGTCAGGATAGTGTTGTCAGTGGTGAAAGGTGGAGGTGAAGAGGTAAGTGCGCTATGAAACTTCCAACGATGACAAGCTTTCACCAAAAAGGGTAAGTCAATACTAACATGCCACGTTGAGGTGATCGGATGGTATTATGTACATACTGAGGTGTGGGCCCAAAGTGAACAATAATATTTACGTGGATTCGAGATCCGGTTCGGTGCTGCTAGTTGGATTATGACAGGGAAAGAGAAAAGGGCGCGTCGTCGTCGATAAACATGGATAAGATCATGAGGGTGATGTTGGGGGAGCTGTTAATCCCTGCAGATGATGTTATGAAGCATGTTCGTTGGTGAAATTTAGAGATGAGGATGTATGTATAATTTGGTAAGGGTGTGACGATGAAATGGTTAAAGATGAGGTTGCACGAGAGAAGGGAAGAGGACCTAGCCTAGGTATCTAAGTTTCAAGCG
>SNQJ01S0045298.1:7409-38769 GCA_010110895.2 Picea sitchensis | reverse complement strand
GATGGAGAATTGAGTCTACCCCTCGTCGATATAAAGTGTCAGTGATAATGAGATAGTTCTTCTCTAGGTGACAAATCCATTGTCGCTCATCCCATGAAAAATGTAGAGGGAACTTCAGATTTTGGAGATATATAAGGATATATCCATACCAATGATCGGATGAAGATATGAGGAAGATATTCTCATCCGAGAACGATTCAATTACTTCACTCTCCTTATTATCTACTGGGAATGTCGACATCAATTCGACGAAGACTAAATATTTCTTGGATTTTGCAGAAGAAAAATCCAAATTGAACTCTTGAAGCACAACAATCCACTTGTTATACTTCCCAAGAATTATTTTCCGAGTCAAAACATACTAAAAAGGATTAACATTGGTGATGATGGTTTTCTTACACAACATAATATAGTGTCAAAGCTGTTGAACAACAGGAAATGTTGCTAAGGCCGATTTCTCGACATGAGATTACTTTAGTTTAAGACCCAATAAAGTGTGACTTAAGTAGTAGATGACATGCTCTTGGAGATCATCATCCTCCTTAACTAAGACCATGCCAATCGACGATTCGGTTGCTGCCAAATACAACAGGAAGTCTCGATTATAATTTGGGGGACTCAATAACTTAGTTGAAACTAATGCTTTCTTTAATGCATCAAACAAACGTTTTGTTGCCTCTTCCCAATGAAATGGAACCCCCTTTTTCAAAATACGCATAAATCCTTTAATCAGTATTGGAATAGTTAGGTACAAAGCGTCGAAGGAAATTTTCCTTTCCTTGTAGACTTTGAAGTTGGTGAATTTTGCGTGGGGGAGGCAACTGAGTGATTGCCTTCACTTTCAAAGGGTCAACCATGATCCCTTTAGTTGAAAATATAAAACCAAAAAGACATCATGAAGTTGTGCAAAAAAACATTTATATGGATTTAACCCAATTCCATAGTAACGACATCTCTCGAAGACTAGGAGGAGGTGTAACAGATGTTGAGCTCTCTTGTGAGAGTGAGATGTGAGATCATCCAAATAAGCCTCCGATATATGCTTCAATTCGTGGAAAGAGAACATCATTTCTGCTGAAAAGTGGCTCCCATGGCCTTTCAACTCCAATCATTTCCTCAATAATAGCTTTGTCTGAAGGAGATATGGTATCAAGATAGACCTGGGAATTTGAAGAATTATCAGCCCAAATAGGCTCTAGAAAAAATATTGTCCTCATATATCAAAGAAGGAGCTTGATCTGGGTCTGCAGTGTCTTGTTGTATATCTTTATAAGCGACTTCTGCTGCAAACAATGAAATATCCATCCTAGTATGTGTGCGGCCCTCAACCAAATCATATGGCGAGGGTAATACCCATGGATCTCGTAGATACGATGCTTTGAAAGAAATGACTCTTGTAACAGGAGTCAGGGAACTCAAATTTTGATAGTTGATCGGGGTGGCACGAATGTAGGACACCGGTTATGGAAAATTAAAGGTATCCATAAGTGAAGGATAAATTCCAACATCGATTCTCTTAGTTTTCGAGTGAGATTTCTCAATCTAAAGAATTGTGGATCCTTCATTCATCGTGGAGCTAGAATGGTTAAAATCCATCTGATCAGTATTCACAATTCTTCACTCATCAGGAAAGAATAAAATTCAAAATACCAATGAGACGATAGTTATCATCGCGTAAGTCCAATTCCTTCCCAATAACAAGTTATAGTCAAGCGGTGCGTCGAATACTTCTACTTCTACGAAAACAGACTTACCTCCCAACTGGACTAGAAAAGAGGAAATAAGCTTATGTGTCCTAAAAGATCGTCCATCGAACACAATCAATAAAGTGGGAGAAGGTGCGAGTTTTGGAGATTTGATATCTTTCCAGCAGGAGAAAGACACGATGCACTTGAATCTCCCTCATCAACAATGCTCGTCTTGATGATGTGTTTTGCGTAAACTACATCAATATGGAAGGTTACATGATAATGAATGTAGGGCTTTACTTCAACAACATCAAAATTCATAGTGAGTGGGTTGGGAGAATCCGTCGCTCTAATCATGGATAACAATGCAATGCATTGTGTGGGGAAACTCTGAAGCACCTCAAGAGAAAACATCGCACATCGAATTTGAGCTAAATCCTAAACAATAGAGTAGTTGGGTGTGGATCTGGTGTTAGGTTTGTGCAATTCTCTTTTGTACACACCTTTCAGTATGTGTTTCATCATTTCTTTCTCAGGTCTCCCTATGTGAATAGGTCTCGTGGGATCAGAAGTCTATTTGCCTTTTTTTGTCAACTCTAGATTACTATAATCATGAGACCTGGTCGAAAAATCTACCTCCTCTTATTTTAACTTTGAAGAATTAATCATGCTAATGAACAAGAAATATCCATTGACAAAGGTGCACCAGAAGTTCCCCCTTATCGATTGGAAGTGGAAGAGCCAACCTGCATGTTTTTTCCTTATGGAAACAGATTTTGCAATAAACAAGTTTTTGTTGTTTTTGCAACTTTATCAAGAATTGGTCCTCTTCCATCTTGGGGTATTGATGAGTAAGGTGATCATCCCCACAAAGATTTCATGGAAGCTTAACTTTCCCCTTTTCACCCTTTTCCCCCTCAACATTCTTGTTAGGATATTTTTCATTTCCCCCATTATCCTTCTTGCCTTTTCCTTTCTTTTTCTCTCAGGTTTGATGAGTACCCTTCTAAGTCTTCAATTGCATAGTGTGTACATCTGAGGACTAGGTTGCAGGAGTGTTCGAGCCATAGGTCGGATTGGCTGTAGTTTGTTGAATTGACAATTTTTTCATCTAGTTAGAGACCATATTTGTGACTTTGCTTTGAGAGGAACCGACAATTCTATCAGCATGTGGTCTCAAATTTGGTTCCTCTAAGTCAAGGGTTGACCGAGGTGTGTTAGGCATGATCGCGTAGAGAATTTCCGATTGAGACTAAATCAATTCCCATTGTTGTGCCTTGAATATTTCATGCTCTTTTGAGAACACCCATGAAGTGGCCACATACTTAGAAATGTAAGGAAGCAACGACTTCAAGAACCATTCTAAGAGAAATTCTGGTGGAATTGTGGCTTTAATCAAGCTCTTTCGTCTCCTCCATTCCCAAATATTATCATAAATGCACGTAGCATTATCTTGTTCAAAGTTGGACAAAATATATGTACCGATGTCGTACCGAACAAGGAGTTGGAAGTGGTTGATAAAAACCATGGAAATTTCTCCAAAAATCACTTACTTTGACCTTTCCAGTTCTATATACCATTTCGCAGCGACCCTAGTGAGGGTACGTTGGAATAAACGTAACCAGATCGAGTCATTGTTTAAAGAGTTGGACAAGTACCATAACTAAAATGTCATGACATGGTCCTGTGGATATTCACCGCTTTTTCCTTTGAACTTCAGGATGTCCAATGGTAGAGGCCATCTTAGGTCATCATGAATTTGGTCATTCATCAACTTAGATAAGTCTGGAAAATCGGCAGTTTCCAAAAAAGGTAGCTCGGGCTACGTCATCAACTGATTAGCAGCTTCAAAAGAGGGTGTTGTATTGTAACTTGCACCAGGTTTCCAATAAGAGTTTGTCGATGGAACAAATATTTGGGTAAAACTATGTTGGCTCTAGTTAAATGAAGGATAAACTCCACCCATCTGATTCCCAGATGAAAGAAAAAGGTTTCCCCTTGCCAAATCACTTTGCAAAGGAACTAGTCCTTGCATGGGGTTACACTGACCAAGAGAGGGTTCCCCCCTAACGACATCCCTTTTGAAGGGAAGGACCCCTTCATGGTATTCCACTAAGCTTGGAATGGGTTCCCCCCTACCGTAACTACAAAAGCAGTGAAAGTATTACTCATGAATCCATTGTATAATGTGAATGGAGTGGAAGTTGAAGGCATGCTAGTGGCACCCATGGAAACTCCCCAACATACAAAGGGATCAGGACCAAAGGACAGGAAATCCCCACTCCCAATGGATGGAAACGATATAGGAATGTGACCTCCACCCAAAGGGATCGCCTTGTAGGGAATTGAAGAATTCCCTGCACCAATGTTAGAAACTTGGGACTTTGGTTGGGAAGCAACCAACGCATTGAGCATGCCCATTGAAGGCATATCGAACAAAAAAGTGTTTGAAATCGATGGCAATGACATGGCTCCACTTATGGAAGGATCAAAACCAATGACTAGTGGAGCAATGTTTTTTATCAACATGACTATGGTGAAATTACCCACACTAGTTGTTACGTTGGACACACTAGGAAGAAATATCCCACCGGTGACTATTTCTGAAGTGGGAGTTGTAGGGACTTATGACCCAGACACTTGCGAAGTGTCATCCATAGTGACTGAGTGAATAGGGATACTATCAGTAAAGTTTGATCTAGGAGGGGGAACTTGCACCACATATGATGAGAAAGTTCCAGTTAGAAGAGGGTTATAATCCATAGCATATTCTTCAGCTCTGATATCTTCAACCGTTACAACCTCTGATTCTGAGGCATGAATCTATGAGGGCTCTGTAGTTGTGATTTCTACTGGACCAGTTGGCACAAAAGCATCATATTGATCAAGACGATGCCTTAGTGGAGACGGGGGATAATTTTTTCGGATTTCCTCCTCATGAGGTAGACCTTGAATTCTACTCGATCTACGAGGTGGTTAGTTAACCACTTTGAGTTTTCAACTCTCAAGCAACCACGTACACGCCTATCTAAGCAAGTCTACAATCATGGAGCACACCACTATAAAAATACTAAAAGGAAAAAAAAAAAAAAAATGACCTTGCTAATATATCGAATCAGCTGGATTAGGTCCTGAGATCGCAATAGTCACAAAGTAGGGTAAGGACCTTCTAGATGAAGGAACGGGTTGACTTAGTCTCATGGAACAATGAATGAAGGAATGATAAATGGTTATCCTAACCTCTACTAACCATCCATATCTGGTGCATGTACCCATGCTTCGCGAGGCACCCTCCAACAGTACTAAAAATTGTGATGCAAAATTTGTCCCAGGTACCATGGCAAACCCATGTAGTTACCTTTGATATCCCTAGGAATGGCCACTAAGGTTACCAACTCACAGTCAATTTCTGTGGGGTATAGTCAACAGTCAGGATTGAACATATGAGTAGGTTAGCTAAGCCTGAAGCCTCAAAAGCACCGCCTCTCACAGAGGTATAGGTACTAATGGAAACCCCAATATACGATCTCTCTGCCACATTTAGTTAAGCTTCAGAGGGGTATCTCCTCAACTCTCCTTCACACGACCTTGTTTTTATATCCTGTGTTAGAGGAGGCTCCTAGTTATACTTATATGACAGTTGGATTTAGGATATCCCTAGCTCAGACTCCTATGTTTGTTTTATGGCCTTGGAAAAATTTAATGTCCAACCTAAACCAAGGCCCTAGCCTGTAAGTAGTTTGTTCACCCTACAAAATGAAAGTTTCTAATAAATTTTATTAAGCATTCATTTTATGGGGCTTTTGTTACTCAAAATGTATAGATAAAATTTATGTGATGTTTTGACGGACTCAAAGAAAACACTTTAATAACATAAAGAAAAATTGAAATGTGGTTTCTTCACTGAAAATAAGAAGTGTTAATCAACGCTTCAGAAAAACAAACTCTTTTATTTTGTATTTTTGAAAATGAAAGCAATACATGTTTGAATGTATGCAATATATTTAAACTACTATGCACTGCAACCCTAGAATGCTTTGTAAACAATCATGCAGAACATAGAGAAATAAATTGACACACTGAACTTATTTTCTTTTGAACAAGGATAACTTTAATTGAAGTAACTACCTATCAAAACAAACAGAAAGCATACAGGCATGAGTACTAGAAAACAATTTATTTTTTTGATAAATTTAAAGGCAAAGGAAACAAGGAAAGAAAACTAGCAAGCAAGCAACTTTTGTTTTTTCGTTAAAAAGAAATGAACATGCAACTAAGCAAGGAAAATTTTCTTTTTCTTTTTAAAAATTAAAGGAGAAAGGAAAACAAGAAGAAAAGAAACAGTAACTAACCACTAGAGAGGAAATCAATCTGGAAATCAACCCTGATATACAACTGAGTTTTCAACTAACATTAACCGCCCTAAAAACTCAAAGACAAGATTACAAGAAAGAAAGATCTTTTTAAGCAAAGTAAGAGTTTTCATAGACTGTAACCAACAATCCAAAGCATCAACAGATTCATGGGGCTCAGTAGATACTGAAAAACCCACTAAGACCAACCAAATCTGAGCAAAAGACTCAAAATCTAAGGCCAAATACATAGGTCTACGACCGTGTTAACTACAATACATGGATATCAATGGGTCATAGAAGTGCAAAATGCAGATGACCGCACCTTACAGAAGAACAAAGTGTGGATAAGTTAGTTACACTTGAAAAATAAAAGTCAACCCAAAAGAGGGGATTGTAAAACTTTTGGAAAAGTTTCTAAATGATGAAAACTTCGATAATAAAGTCCAAAAACATGAAAAAATGTGAAAACCCTAAGACAACCAAAGAAACCCTAAAATTGAGCCAATCTAGGAGAATCCCCAGTATGGTAGCCAATTCTATTTAAGAGATATTTCCCCCATGACCTTGGGTCAAGTCACAACAGAGAAAGACCGTCTTTAGAAGATAGAACCAATCCTCATCTATATCAATGCATACAAGAAATAAGTACCTTCTATAAGGTGAGAGAGAGAGAGAGAGAGAGAGAGAGAGAGAGAGAGAGAAATAAATTAGGAAATTCCTCACACCTTGGATCCTTCGTTTGATGTCTATCCACGCTCTCACTTCTTGAAGTGCTCTTGATGTCTATCAGAACTAGCCTACAATGGGAAACCAAGAATAAGCTACTACAAGGTAGTTATATATTAAAATAACATATATCATGTGCATATATTCAAATATATAGGAAATACATTAGCATATGACATCACAATGAACCAATAAACACATAGTAGGAGGGAAAGAGAACTCTTCTATTAACAACAATGTGAGAAATGTAGTTACAACCTGATTCAACCTTCGGTACTAGTTTGGAGCCAAATGCCCTAGGTTCCTCCAAATACCTTTAAGAAACAACTTAACGGGGAGGCTCTTCCTTGGATAACTCAACGGGGATAGGAATGCACCCTGCAGTTATAAAGACAAGGAAGGATCACTAGAAAAGGAGTTTCTAGGTATGGGATGCTACTCAGAGAATGAAGGGGTATAGGGAAGCTTTCTAAAAAATTCCAGCATGATATTTCACCTCAGTTCTTCCTTTCATCCATTCCCCCAATGGTGAATTTATACCATCCTTGAGAGGTTAAGGAGGTCTAATTTTGTTTGGCACGAGCCTAGGGAGGTTGGGAAACGAGCCCAACCTAAATCCCCGCCTGAAAAATGTGGAATTATTTTATTTTTCACATTTTTTAGGGCATCCGCATGTTTCAAGATAGCAAGGCATGGATGTCGGCATGTTGCACAAAGGAATCCCACGGATATAATAAAAAGTCATGTTTTTTAAGTGACTTTGATTAGGGAAGTTGGGATGATGATTAGAAAGATAGTGAAAAGGGTTGGGCCATGTCACAAATGCATATATGTGGCAATTTGTGCTATAAAAAATAGGCAAGTACAAGAGTTACTTGACAGAGGATTAATTCGAGAGAGTTTGAGTCCTTGCAAAGTACCAATATTTTTGACACCAAAAAACACTAGTGAGTGGTGGATGTGCATATATTCACATGCAATTAATAATATTACCATAAAGTACGGGTTTCCTTTACCGAGAATAGATGATATTATGGAATGTTTTAGTGGCATTGAGTACTTCATGAAGATTTATTTAAAGAGTGGTTATCATAAAATTCGTATAAGGGAAGAATATGAATGGAAGACAATGTTCAAGATGAAAGATGGGTTGTTCAAATGGTTAGTTATGCCATTTGGGTTAACTAATGCACCTAGTACATTCACTAGGCTGATGAACAAAGTTTTGAAACCATTTTTGGGAAAATTTGTTGTTGTATACTTAGATGACATATTGATTTTCAATAGTAGAAAATAGGAACATTTGGAGCATGTGAAGAAAGTGCTACAATGATTGAAAGAGGAGACATTGTTGATAAACCTGAAGAAGTGTATGTTTTTGGAAAGGGAACTGGTATACTTGGGTTTTGTGGTTTCCAAATAAGGTTTAAAGATGGATTTAGAGAAGGTAAAGGTTATTTTAGATTGGTGAGTTTCTACCTAAATGAACTTTTGATGTGAGAAGTTTCCATGTCCTGGTGAGTTTCTACGGGAAGTTCATTAGAAATTCCAGTCCCATTTGTGCGACTCTTATTGAATGCATGAAGAAAGGCACATTTCAGTGGATAATAGTAGCAACAAATTCATCTGAAGAATTAAATAAAAAGTTAATAGAACAACCAATGTTGGCACTTCCATATTTCAATAAGGTATTTCAAGTAGACTGTGATGCAAGGGGGACAACAATTGGAATGGTTTTAAGCCAATAAGGTAGACTGGTAGCATTTTTTAGTGAGAAGTTGAATGAAGCAAGGAATAAATACTTTGTTTATGATCATGAGTTTTATGTTATCATCCAGGCCTTGAATAAGTGGAGACCTTACTTGCTTCCAAAGGAGTTTACCTTGTTTATTGATCACAAGGTGATGCAGTACATTAACAACCAAGGTGAATTGAATCAAAGAATTCTAAATGGGTAGAATTTTTGCAAATTTATTTGTTTGTTTTGAAGCACAGGTCAGGGAAATCACAAGGTTGTTAATGCGTTGAGTCGGAGAACATTATTTCTAAAAACCATGTTAGTTGAAGTGGTAAGTTTTGGAATGTGTGAACAGGTTGTATGAAAAGGATGCAGATTTTTCATAGGCTTGGAAAGCGTGCAAGGAACCATGGAGTATGGACCAAACACCATTCTTGGATTACCATATTCAAGAAGAATTCTTGTTTAAGAACCCACAATTGTGCATTCTACAGAGTTCATTACGATTGAATCTCATTAGAGAATTACATAGTGGTGGTTTAGGAGGACATTGTGGCATGGAAAAGACCACAATGTTAGTGAAAGAACAATACTTTTGTCCTATCATCAACAAAGACGTCATACAAATTGTTGAGTGTTTTAGAGTTTTTCAACTAGCCAAAAGTAGAAGTCAGAATGCAGGGCTTTACACTCCATTATCGATCCCTGAAAGACCGTGGAAATATGTAAGTATGGATTTTATGATTATGTGATGGTGGTGGTAGATAGGTTTTCAAAAAATTCACATTTTGTAGCATGTAAGAAGACAAGTGATGCTAGTGAAGTGGATGCCTTATTTTTCAAAGAAGTGGTAAGGTTACATGGTTTTCCGAGGAGTATTACTTCAAACAGAGACACAAGATTTATTGGTCACTTTTGGAGGACACTCTAGAAATATTTGGGTTCTAGGTGGCTATATAGTTCATCCTATCATCCAAAAATAGATGGACAAACTGAGGTGGTGAATCAAAGTTTAGGAAAATTATTGAGAAGTTTGAGTGGTGAAAATCCTAGTCAGTGGGATTTAGTTTTGGTACAAGCCAAATTCGCTTACAATGATTAAGTGAATAGATCTACATGAAAAATCCCATTTCAATTTTTTTATGGCAGGTCACCTAAAGGGGTGGTATATTTGGTTGATTTACCAGATCTAGGAGATCAAAGGAGTGTCAATGCAAGTGATTTTGTAGATAGTATGTAGGCACTGCATGAGCAACTAAGGCAGAAGCTACAGGAAAGAAATAACAAATACAAACAAAGGATAGATCTATGAAGAAGGAAGAAAATATTGGAAGAAGGTGAGTTAGTCATGGCTCACTTGATAAAATAACAATTTTCCATAGGTACATATAACAAACTTAAATATAAGAAAATAGGACCATGCATAATCTTGAGAAGAATTTATGATAATGCTTATCAGTTGGAGATTTGGGACAAGTTTGATATATCTCCAACATTCAATTTTGTTGATATCTACGATTTTCATGAAGGATACAAAGGTGATGATGAAGGTACTCTGGATGGATGGGAACAACAGTTACCAGTCAAGCAAGCTGAAGAAGTGGAATAAATTTTGGCCAAAAGGATTGGTAGAAAAACTCGCAACAAGGAATATCTGGAATATTTAATCAAATGGAAAAATAGAGGGATTGAGGATTCATCATGGGTTTCCAAAGAAGAACTAGTACACCTACGAAGTCCTTCATCCTCTGGAGTAGTCACCACATGAGTTGGAGATCATGTTTTTCTTACTAAGGATGTCTTATGCAAGAACATCTTTGGTTCCGGGCAATCCGCATCACCCAGAAACATTTCAATTATGTACAAGTCAATTTAGGATGAATAATGATGGATACAAATCTATTCTTCAGCTCTTTTTGTTACTCCTTGTTACAAATGATAGTTTTGTGACTTGTGTCCAAATGGAAAATGACAGTGCTATGACTCAAGTCCAAATGAAGAATGACATTGCTATCATTATAGGAATTATGTTGCAATTTTATACTTCTACTCAATGTTCCAATTCCAAATTAAATCTACATGTCTCATGAAGATTAAGCACCAAGTGACAATCATTGGTGAAGGAGGGAACAAATTACAAATTGGGAAATAGTTAGGCAGTGAACCGCCATAATTGTTCATCTCCTCAAAAGATGGAAATGGATCGACAAGGAGGCATTGAGGATAAAAGAGAAGAGGAAAGTCGTTGAAATGGTTGATCATGGAGGGAAGAAGTGAATCAATGCCAGTCATGTGAATAAAAATCATATCTATTAACCACATTGTAATAATAGGATTTCTACAATAAATAGTAAAGGCAAGGAAACATATCATGTTATTGTTCTTTTGATTGTAATCAAATTCTTCTATTTCAATCTTTAAATAAAAGTAAATAAAACTTCTGTAAAATGTTCAAGCTGTGAGTTTCATTGTGCATTTTGAAGGCAGAGCACAATATTGTAGGTGTTAGACCTGTTATAGGGATTTATTGTTGCACCACCTGGATTACCACCTAAGAGAGAGTTAGAGTTCAGAATTGAACTTAAACCGAGAGTAGAACCTATTGCAAAGTCTCCTTACCACATGACCGGAGTTGCGAGAGTTGCAAATGCAGATCCATGAACTCTTGGATTTGGGATCTAATCATTGGAGTATATCATTGTGGGCAGCACCAATGATATTTGTAAATAAAAAGGATGGATCGTGGATAATTTGTATTGATTATTCACAATTGAATGAAGCCAGGATAAGAAGTCACTATGCATTTCCTAAAATTGATGATCTATTCAATCAAATGAAAGGGGATAAGGTGCTTTCTAAAATATATTTAATGTCTAGATATCAACAATTAAGAATAAGAGAAGAGGATGTTCCTAAGACACAATTTAATATTTTTTTTGGTCATTATGAATTTGTATTAGTACCCTTCATATTGACAAATTCACTTGGTGTATTTATGAGTTTAATGAATGGAGTGTTTCGACAATATCTTGACAAGTTTCGTGCTAGTGTTTTTGGATGATATTCTGATATATTCCAAAACACTAGAGGAGCACGAAGAACATTTAAGGAAAGTTTTGCAATGTCTTAGAGAGCATAAGATATATGCTAAACTCTCTAAGTGTTTTCTTTATAGATCAAGGATTCATTTTTGGTACATGTGATAAAGGAATTGTGATGGATCTAGACAAGATAGAGGTTATTATGGAATGGTTGGCACCTACTAGTGTACACGAATTATGTAGCTTTATGGGTTTGGGTAGATATGATAGAAATTTTTTGGAAGGTTTTTTGAATATTTAAAATCCTATTAGTGAATTATAGAAGAAGAATAAGAAATTTTTGTGGACAAAGTGATGTGAGGAAGCATTTTAAAAACTTAAAGAAATATTGACGATGGCTAATATATTAAAGGTACTGGATATGGATCAATATTTTATGGTATGTACATACACTTTGAAAGAAGGATTGGGAGGAGTACTAATGGAAGAAGGTAGATTTATTTCCCACGTTTTGAGAGAGATACAACCGCACGAAGAGAATTATGTAATGCATGATTTAGAACTTGCAAAAATAGTGCATGTATTAAGAATTTAGAGACATTTCTTAGTTGAAATGAAAATTGAATTGAAGACTAATCATCATGGAATTCAACACATATTTATGAAAAGTAACTTGAATGCTAGACAAAGGAGGTGGTCAGAATTATTGAGTGAGTATGATTTTGATATACCATACATTAAGGGAACATGAAATAGAGTGGAAGATGATTTAAGTCGCAGTCCATATATTTTCTCGAGTTTTTCATTGAAGATAAATTTGCATGAAAAGATATTTAAATTACAATTAGAAGATGAATGTTATAGAGACATTAAGTTGGAATTAAAAAGAGAAGTGATGAAAAATTTGAAATGTGAAGGAGATATCTGAGATTCTAAACTTAATCTTAAGAGAAGCCCATATAGTATTTTATATGGTTCATCCAAGAGTAAAGAAAATGAATGTGGATTTGAAACCACTATTCTTTTGGAATGGAATGAAGTGTTATATAATTAATTATGTAGCTATATTCCTTGAGTGCCAGTAAGTGAAGGTTAAGCATCAATGCCTAGAAATATTATTGCAACCACGTGTAATACTCAGATCGAAAAGGGAAGCTATTTCGATGGATTTTAAAGTAGGATTACCTAAGACATTGTGAATACATGATTTTGTATTTGTACGTATAGACATATTGACTCAAAGTGTGCATTTTATACCAGTAAATAATATGTATCGAGCACTAAAGATCATAAGAGTATTTATCAATGAGATAGTGAGGTTGCATGGAATTCCAAAGAAGATAATTTTTTATAGAGGATCAATGTTTCAAGAAGATTTTGGACAAATTTTCAAGAAGCATTTGGAATGCAACTTAATTTTAGTACAATGTACCATACAAAAATTGATGGATAGATTGAGAGAATAAATTAGATATTAGAAGACATGTTGCACATGTATGTAATGGATCAATAGAATTGTTTGGAAGAATGTTTACTTACTATATAATTTTCATATAATAACAGTGATCAAAGATCGATTAAGATGGCACCATTTGAATTTTTGTATATTAGACCATGTAGGACACCTCTTAGTTGAGATAGGCTAGAGGATAGAGTCCTGGTTGGACCATAAATAATCTAAGAGATGGAAGAACAAATGAAAATAATTGAAGGAAGGTTAAAAGAAGCACAAGATAGAAAAAAGAGTTATATGAATTTTCATAGATTCAATAGAAGTTACAAAGTTGGGGATAAGGTATTTTTATGTGTTATATTTCAAAAGAGTTCCATTGAATTTAGAAAATCAACTAAGTTGTTTCCACAGTGGGACCATTTAAAATTCTTGAAAAAAAATGGATTGATTGCTTATCATCTTGCATTTCCATCATCACTAGATCATATGCATGATTTTTTTCATGTATATGTTTTGTGTCATTATATTTTATACCCTTATCATGTTACTGAGTTTATTCATTTGCAAATGTTGGGCGAGGGGGCCTCGAGAGCCAAACCAATCTGCATTCTGGATCTGTGCACTTGACAACTTTGCCATCATTTGGTAGATGAAATAAAGGTCCAATGGGATAGTTATAGTCCCAGCTCAACTACTTGGGAGGATGCAAGTGAGATGCCTCAATAGTTTCCATGTTTGTTTTAAAACTTTGGGACTAAGTTTCCTAAAGACGAGGTGTACAAGAACATGGAGAATGCTTTGCAATTAACCCACACATGAGTAATGGGGTTGTATGGAAGTGTACATGGAATCATCGGGAGAGGAAGAAAAACATCCATATTCCAAACCTACCAATACTCATTTTATGTGTTCCAGGTTGAAAAACTCATGATACTTTTACCAATAGTTTTCATGTTGTCATGAGGATATGTTGTGGATTCAGTCACTCATGAGGTTTATCTAAGGGGAGTGAAATAAGGTGGCATATGTATTCCTCAATAACTATCAGTCTCTCAACAAGATAGTAACAATTTGAGTTAGCATGGTCTCAATTGTTATACTATGTCCCCCACCAAAGAAAGTTAGATGCTTGAAGCACATACATGAACATGTAACCCTTGGTACTTACTAAAAGGTAATTCTTGAGGGGTATGATGAAACATGGCACCCTTAGTATCAATTAGAGTTGTTGGGCATACATAAAAATAAAAATAAAATAGGCAGTTTGCACATTTTATGAAGGTTAATTTGATTACGTGATTTTCACAACGGTATACTTTGAAAGGTTAACATTGAGAGGGGTGTTACACAAGGTTGGATCCAAGCTAGTCACAAGAGGTCCTTGTAGAGGTGTTGGATATGATAAGTGAATGCATACCAAGAGCATGAAAGAGATGGAAGACCATGATTTGTTGCTTACTTCAGTATGTACCTGCAAAGTAGGGTTTTTGAGATAGGTTTCCAAAAGAGTTCCAAAAAATCCCAAGAACAGTTACAAAGAGGAATTGAATGGTATAAGTAGACAATGAAATGAGATCAAATCATAGGTGTAGGTTAGGTAAGTCATTGGAGGGTTTGAATCATATAAAAAAGTTGTACTAGATGTGTTAACTTAGTACCATGGTTTTGTCAAGACCATGCCACATGTTTTAAGGCCCAGATTTCATCTTTGTTACACATTTTGTAGACCACAATATGTGGTACCCTCGTAGGAAATTGCAATACACTTTTCACCAAGAGACTTGGTAGGGTTTCAAAAGTTTCCATTAATAGCAACTTGTTGACGCGGGAAAAATTTCCCTTAGTCAACAACAGGGATTACCCCCAATAAGAAGTCCCAATTAGATATCTCACCATTTGGAATAGGGAACCCATCCAGATTCTGGCCTGGCAACCATTTTTGGTTTGTAGTTTATAGGTTGTGTCTCGGTCCACCCATGAAGGTTTCGTAAGTTGAAGAATGAAATGYAGCTAATCTAAGAATCATGTGTCCGGACGAAACTAAGGTAACCAAAAATAAAACATAGAACCAACCATGCTCCTGTCAAGGGTCYAGGCAATAGTTCTCAYGAAGCAGAGATGACAATATGAATATACAACTACAAATACAAAATAGTCTAGCATTTAAACAATCATTTACGGTTCTACACCTACAAATTTAGACAAACATTATCCRAAGAACAAAAATAATAATGTATCCATCATGCATAAGATTAGACTACAATATGAAGTACTTCCTTACACAACCCAAGTGCTTAACAAAACACAAAGGAATAGTCCACAATACATCCAACACAAGAATCAGAGCTTTTCTACAAATAGCTTGGACCAAACAAGCTTCTCCTTATTAAAATTTTATGTAATAGTACACGAAAGATTCAAGGAAGGCTTCTAAATTTTAGTTAACACTTGATTCTCCAAAATAGTTAAGAAAATGTACAATGATTGAAGAGCCAAAAATCCCCTTTACTTGGATACAATCCTTGTATTTATTGAAGTTATACTTGACTCTTGGCCTTCTTCCTTCCCTCCATGACCTTTCATTTACCAACATTTGTCTTTATTCTCTTTGTAATGATGAGAGAACAAATATAGCAGTTACATTTTGGATTTGTCTTTTAGCGCTAGTGGGCCATCATAGATTTCGGCTATAGTGCACCTCACCCACCATAATGACTGGCTTGGACATTGGGAGATTCAATCATCATAGGATTCATACTCCCTCTTTAGTCATTTGATTTTGATTCCCTTCACTCTTGTGACAAGTGTTGTTGTTGTTGTTGCTCTATCGTCCTTGGTTGTAGATCACATTGTGAGGATGTTGAGTATGAGCTCCCTTTGGTATTGGTACATGGCACCATTCAACATGCAATAGAAGAGTGAAATCAGAGTAATCTCAAAATAAAATACTAAAACCAAGATTTCGAACCCATAGAACTGAAACATTAATTAATTGAAATTCCATATAAGCTTCCCTGAATTCGATTCTTGGTTCCTCTACTCGCGATTGATGTGTTGTGTTCCCTTCCAACGGTATAAGGAATGTGCAAAAAGGGAATTCGAATAAAACACTATGGCCAAAATACAAAAGGCAGTTTGATAGGGTCATGTTCTTGTTTCAACAAGAAAATTCTTGTTTCGACAAGAAAAGCACAAAGTCATGTTTCGGAAAGAAAGTCACTAACTGTTGTTTTTGCAAGAAAGTCAAAAACTACTCTGGTGCTAGGTGTGTTTGGTCTGGTTGCTCACAAGTCTATAGTGTTGCTCCATGCCTCGTTGTAATCTCATTAGAACTACTTCTTCCCACTTATTAGCTCATAGATCAAAAACCTCTACATTATTTAAGAAACTTTGACCATTAAAACTTTCAAGGGTATAAATCTTCCCATTGAAGGAAGCAACAGACATGCCTCCTCATGGACTGATCATTGATGAAATACTTGTCTAAGAACCCTGGTGTGGATCTATCTGCTCAACAGTCTTCAAGTATTGATAACCACCCAATGAATAAATTACACCATCTAGCTCCACAGTCATCAGAAATTATCAGAAAATTATGTCTCACTCCATATAGTTGCCTCCCCTTTTATCTTAAGGGATTTGAGGATGTAAATTCTGGTTTGTATAATTGGACAGAAATAAAGGAATCATTTTCTGATTATTTTTCACATAGACCATACGGTTGTTGGGTTCATCAACATAATTATTCTTATTGTTTCTTGTCTAAATTGGAGCTCTTCCTATCAACTCTGTGTGCTCTGGTTGTACACAAAGCTCTTTAGAAAGTTGTTCACATGTGCTCTGGTTGTACCAGAGATCCCCCTCTCAACTCCTCCGGGTGGGTTTGGCGTTAGTGCTCAAAACTTTTCCGGTGAGTCGGTGAAGTTTCTCCGATTGGAGTGTCTCTTTTTAAACTACAAAGAGGGTTGGGAGATACTTCCAACGAGATAACGTACCATGCCATTCAAACATTTTGTCGGTGTCATGGTCGACGAGGCTACTTTGGGTGAGAATTTTCTAGCGATCATTTTAGAACTTACTGGATTCAAATTTTTATTTGGAATCATAATCGTGAGATTCATACAGATGGCATGTTTTAGTGATGAAAAGTACACTTTGATGAACACCGAAAAATTGCACTCAAAGGCATTTTTTAATGAAAGTTTGAGTCTCGTTCTTGTTGTAGTTTTTCCCAAATTTAATTTTGTGAGTTCCTATGTCATTTGTGTTGTTTAGGCTCTTGATTCATCTATTGGACCTAAGGTAACATGTCAGTGGAAGAGAAATATAAATTTGTGAAAACAACCAACTGACATTCGGAGCACTCGACACTATTTGTGAGTTGGGAGGACCAATTTTCTTCTAAAATGAAATTTGGAGCCCACACAAGTATTATAGATGTTGCAGTTAACCCACCTATTGATATAAGACACTTTCATGATCATGGTTAGTCATAAAATCAAGAAGCGCAAATTAAGCAAGTTGAAGTAGATCAGGTGAGGTAGGCAATCGGTGTTCAACTATCTAGTCAGGCATACAAAGCTTGATCATTGGAAATGACAGGAGCTTGACAGATGGGCGCAGAGAGAAGGATATCAGTTGGAGAATAATAGGATAGGTTTCAAGAGGAAGGCACATCTTGTTGTCAATATTGATGTTGGTGAGAGGAAGAAGATCACTATTGATACATTCAGTGTTGATGAGGGGTCAACATCCTTTTGTGGAAGAATAGGGAAAACTCATCAGCAAGCAGTGCATGAAAGAGAGAGGAAGAAAATTTTCCAATACGTGATGTATGGTGAAGCTAAGAGGAAGTACATCAGTGTAAGGTTGTGTGCATCAGAGACAATCAGGCAAACATCTCCGATGTCGGCGCTAATCTAGTGAACTTTGTCGACAATAAATATTTGTGTGTCAGTGGGTCATAGTGATCTGAATAAAACTTCAAATGGTAAATTAGGGAGAATGGGCAGAAAAACTTGGGTTTTTCCATTTGAACAAGAGAGTCCTAAAGGATGTTCAGTAGAAAATATTAGTGGGAGGGGGGGGGTGGGATTTCTTCTCTTGGGGAAGAGGCAAGTGAAGAAATTAGGGAGGGTGATGTGAGGGAACAACACAACCCAAAATATATTTGGGATATCATGGACCCACAATGAAGTGTCCTACATTATTATGGACTCAAAGGGGGGTTTTCACCCCTAATCAAACCCATTAAGTTAGGAAATACCCTAAATGAGTTCCCTGGGGATGGAAACAAACTAAAATAATGACTAGGGGCTAGATACCAAGAAAGAGAAGGCATCCAAGGGTCTAGAATTCCCTAAGAGGTCATACATCTAGGTTGAGGTGAGGGAAACTATAGGAAGGTGGTCCATCACATAAGAGAATCATCATTGATAGATATAACATCATCATTGGCTGGTTCACTAATCCGTCAGGATTTTTCAATGACTTATGGTTGATTTTTAATTTTGCATGCGTTAATTAACCATTTGAGAAAACTTAGTGAAGAATGAGGAAAGAAGAGGAATTATAACAGCCATATGCATATGTGCAGATCTGAAATGCAATAAAGGAYAGCAAACCATAACACGCAGATTGATAACGGAGTTCGGCACAACTTTGCCTACGTCATCGGGCCTTTTCTCTGTGGGGGAGGCTTCTTTATTTMTGTTCAAATTCTCAAAATTACATTGCTGCAATGCCAAATGGATACAATATTGATCCGGTCATGYTCGTTCAGATCTCTAGAACCCARCAAAGAAAATGGCACGCAAAACGGACGTCCAGATCTCCCAGAAATGGTCTGACAACGTCTCCTCCTCAAAACCTTCTCTGCCTCAAAATGTCTTTGGCTTGGCTTCTCCTCAGCATCATTTTKCTCYGAATGCCCTCAATGTTGTCCCCTTGGCCTMAAACAGGCATGGGTTATATAGCTGGAAAGGTAGTTTCTCATCTCCAACTTCCTCCAAGAAGTTAGGCTCCAAAACTACCCAATAACTCCCAAAAACCATTAACAAAGCTTAATTACAATTAAAAATGGGCTAAACAATAATTAAAACCCAAAAAGTGGTTAGAAAACCCACTTTATAACTATAAATCGGGCCTAGCCCCTTAGCCTTGGGCGCGCGCCCCCTTTGCATGGTCGCATGGCTCCATATGGCCAAGCGCTAGCCCTTGGGCTATGCGCTGGCCCTGCCCTTTCGCGCGCTAGCACCCGGTCGCATGACATATTCCATATGCCCATAGGGCCACGGACCTCACGGGTATAACTGTTTAACCGTACGCATATAGTTTACACTATGGTTATATGCAATATATAATAAAACCACGGGTCGGGGCTAAGCCCCAGCCCGACCCCTTTTCCGTTTTAAACAATCAACAAACTTAAATATCGTTGAATCCATTTAACAAATAAGAACCAATGAATGGCTCGTTGGTAGGGCGACCATTGTTAAACCTTACGCCGGTGGAGGAGGTCACCGGTTCGAATCCAGTCCAAACCATAACTTTTACACCAAAAACTGACAGCCAATTACGAGGTGCCACGTGGCAGCCCTTGACTGGGCCACGTGGCACCTTTACAACCAACCCAAACTTGCTACGCGCCAATCGTCTATTGGTCCACGTGCAGATCCGTACTGCCACATCAATTCGTCGTGTCAGCTTCCGTACTGTCTAGTCACCTTGCCATGTCACTCGTCGTATTGTCCAGTCTTCTTGCCACGTCATCCTGCTGACGTCACCCATGCCACGTGTCACCCTTTCAGTGGTGACACGTGTCACCTTGGGATTGGCCCAACTGTATGCCCAAAAGTCCAAATCTGCTTGCCACGTGTCACTCCCTGAGGCTGCCATGTGTCGCCTGTATGGACCTGCCATGTGTCGCCTGTACGGACCTGCTACGTCAGCGTACGGACATGCCACGTCAGCATCCGTACACTGTACGGACTGCACAGTCAGCAAATTTTTTTCCTGTTTGACTTTTCGGACAGAATGCGATATCTTCTCCATACGGACTCTGTTTGACAAAGTAAATATACCACCGGAATTAGGAAGACGAGACAGACGCAATGGCATAGGTTTCGTCGTGTTCCGAGCACTTTCATTTTTGAGCATTTTTCAAGCCCTATCAGGCTTCTGGATCCGATTTCGGATCATTCACACATGAATGCAACACAATAGTGGACCACACATCATACCTCTCGTTGGGTAGACATGTGTGAGTACTCAAATGTGAATCTCATATGTTTCATTTCCCCCCCTTGCAAGAGCTATTATCCATGAGATAAGAAATAATAGCGAGTTGCAAAGAAGGAGAAAAGAAAGCAAAGAAAAATAAGATAAAGTGAAAAGAAGAGTGGAAATAATAGCAAAGTGATGATGAATGGGAGTTGGCCCACTAGTGTGTGTAGTGTGAGATAATGTCCAGATATGGTGAGGGGGTAGTTTCCATTTTTTTACTTCACTTAAATTATTGACCCTTGCATGGAGACCCCATGCCGTAATCATCAGTGAAAAGAGAGAAACTACAACACACTTACGCAAGGAATTTGATTCAAGTATGTTTAAGACTAGGGAGGAAAAGAAAGATATGAGAAGCATAATATGCAAGGCATGCAATAATATCATGATATGGGAGCAAGCAATATTAACTACTATGCAATAAATATATCCATTGAACCATGAAAATGTAATGAATATATTAGATAGTGAGAAATGGATCTAATGACCATGTAGTTCATACGATAACTAAATTATGAGATTAGAAATAATAAAGCTCTAACTATGATATTAGTGAAAAACAACTAGAACATGTAATAAAGCATGAGTAAGGTTGTGATAATAATAGAAAAAAAACTACATAATCATTAGTGAGAACAAGGGTGAGAGGAAGATACTTATAATTTCCTACAACGGAGGTCCTAAGGGAGGTATGAGAAGCTCATGAATTCCTGAGAAGGATGTTTGTACCATGCCTTGAGTTGGGTGCCAAACATCCAACATAATTAAAATTATATGTGAAAGTAAGATATGGAATATATTTCTTAAGGTAGGAAGTAGTAAGTGTCACCACCTTAAACTCTCTAAACTAACCCCACAAAGGTCTCTTAAGTTACAAGAGTTCATTCAAATTGTAAAACCACCTATTGTGGAATTTTTCAAGGGTCAACACCACCACTAACCATCCTAAGAAGGTTCAACTAGTGGGAGGTTTGATAATACCTAGACTTACCTAGATGTCGGTAGAGAATTGTTGTTAGGGACCTAACTTCCCTAACCCCTCACATAGATAGAATAATATATTTTCCATGTAATAAAGGCAAACATTAGTAAATAAGGCCTAGTTAATAATGTGAACAATTATAATGTAAGAAGACTTAATAGAAGCTTATGCTTCTAGAAAGATCTTCCTCTAGAATGTACTTTAGAAGATAGAATTAGTATAAATAGGAGTAGAAGGCATGAGAAATTATTGTCTTGAGAATTATTGTAATAGAACTTTTCTCTATTGGAGGTTTCCCCCTCGAAGAGGTAAGTGAACTTGAATTTCTATCAACAAATGTATCATTGTTGGTGTTGTTATTCTCTATATTTTGTTGTTCCACTAGTATTTTTCTTAATATTTTTGTTTATTCTTATTATAATACACTCGGTACCTTACAAGTGGTATCAGAACACTTTCTTCAGCATAAATTGTGGGAATTTTTTTTCAAGGTAGAGACATGTACTGTCGATGTCTTTAAAGCACAAAGATCTATCATTCAACAGGGAAAACTGTGGCTAGGGAAGACTATACGCAGGAAATAAAAATGGTTTGATGGGGTTACTTGATACAAACGTTTCACCTTGTTGGAAACCTCTATAACCCTATTGGTACCCCTTCAAGTAGTATCGCATCAAATAAAATATGTACATGGCCATTACTCCCACATATCGTTAGGTATATAAAGAGTCCCCTAGGTCTCTTGAAACTATCTCTAAATCAATCGATCGGTCACAAGATTGTTATGGTGACACTGAGAATAGTACTCAGGAAGATATTCTCTGGTACATGCGTAATTGGGTAGTACAACTAAGGGTATGGTCGAGTCACCTTAGTTGGTTCCCTAAGATATTGGGTCAAGTACTACTATTAGACCCCGCACGTATATAAGAGAGTTATAGCATAGGGAAAACCCTTATCTATAGGAACCCTATATACACTAAACCTTGGGAATGGAACATAACAAAAAAGGATCATAAGGGATATTTTTTCATGCAACCTTGCATCCTGCATCCTGGTTGTGAAATTCCTACACAATTTCCCTGTTAAAATTTTTTTGTCACCACAGTATTCTTCAGGCTGAATTATAACTCCACGGGAGTAAAAACAAAGTATAGTGGTCTCATCGGTACCTGACCCATTGGATTCTTATCTTCTCCCTGATTTTTGTGGTACCTATCACTTGTAAGAATTTGTTTCTATGGACCCACCCACCCTTCTCGGCACCCTTATTTTCCACCCATCACATTGGCTTCCTCTCTTCGCCCTATCTGTCATGATACCCCTCATTTTCAATCCTTGTTTTTTGTGGACCCGTCTACCCATTTTTTATTAGTCAAAAATGGCTCTCACCCGCAACCAAGAACTCATTGCCTTGATTGCAGACAACACCTAGAATAAGAAGGACACCACGGACATCAATTTCAACATTGTCTCCCTCAATTCCTCCCTTGATACTCTCAAGGACCAATATGACACCATCAAAGACACACTTGAAAAATTATCAAGTCGATACATGAACCCCTCATTTGAACAATCTTCCTATCAAGAAGACATTGACTCTTCCCATTTCCAAAAGCCTCATTTCAATCACCTTCATCATGAAATGCATCTTCCCAGATTCGAGGTGAAAGAATTTGATGGCTCAAGTCCCACGAGTTGGGACACTCAAATGGAGCATTATTTATCCTTGCATGGCATCATTGATAAATTGGCCAAATTTCATTATGGTCTCCTCTATATGGATGTTGAACATTGTCAATGGCTGAAATGGCATAAGAATTCACGCCAAGGGTATGTTGCTTGGACACATTTTGTGGCCAAGATTTATTAATGCTTTGACACTAATACACACCATTTGGTTCATTTGACCATGTTGAAATAGTATGGCATAGTGGAAGACTTTATAGTCACCTTTGAGCACTTAGATTTTAGAACAGAGGGAATTCCAAATGTCTTCCTCATGGAATGTTTTATCGGTGGCCTAAAGGATGAAATCTGAGCCTAGGTCCTAATGGCTCACCCCAGACTTGGATGGAAGATACTAAACGTGCCAAGGAGGCACAACAGGTCATCTCTTCACATAGCAGAAAACCATCTTGTATTCTTATCCCTAGACCCATCAGTCCTAACCCTTAGGCCACTTTTCTCAAGATTCATAAATTAACTCAGGTAGAAATTGTTGAACACCGACTCAAGGGTCTTTTTTATAATTGTGATGATAAATATTTTCTAGGGCACGTGTAAATAACATAAAAAATTTATGGTCATTTCTGAGGATGTTTTTGATGAGGATGTTGATGTTTCCCCTATTGAAGAGACACCCCAATCATATGATCATACTCCACCTTCTGATCCTCCAGAAGTTGAACCACTGATTTTAGAGAACACCCTCATTGGCTTCTCTTATCCCCAAACCCTTAAGTTGATTGGCTACATTAAGCATAGGAAAGTCATCATCCTAGTTGACACTGGTAGCACCCATAAATTTATTCATCCCCACATTGCCCAAGAAATCAATTGTTGTATTTGTGCAGTCAAAAAAATTTAAATCATGATTGCCAATAGTGATTCCATGAAATGTGGGGGGCCTTGTGAAAATGTGCACCGACAAATTGGTCAGTACCACCTGAAATATCATGTGTTTTCTATCGACATGGGCGCTTGCAACATTGTTCTTAGTGTTGAATGGTTATGCACTCTTGGCCCCATCAACATGGATTTTAAAGACTTAACCGTGCAATTCCAATAGGAGGGATAGTAATATAATTTCAAAGGCATCGCAATAGGCTCTCTTGATATCATCAGTTCCCACCGCATGGAAAAGTACACAAAAAAGGTCATTTTGGCATTATTGTCCAACTCAATTCCATTCAATAAGTTTAGAAACCATCGGTGCATCCCAACCTCCAATCTATACTCTCCCAACACCAAGTTTTTTTTAACACTCCCCGTGGACTTCCCCCTTCCCGCAACATACATGATCATTCCATTCCTCTAGTACTGGGAAGTCTCCCTCCCAATTTTCACCCTTATCTTTATCCATTTACCGAGAAAAATGAAATTGGGAAAATTGTTCAAGAGTTGCTAGAACCGGGTGTTATGCATCCTATTACTAACCCCTATTTCTCCCTTGCATTCATGGTACTCAATAAACAAGGCACTTGGAGCATGTGTCATGATTTTCACACCTTCAACAAACTCACATTCAAAGAAAAATTTACCATTCCTATCATTGATGACCTTTTGGATAAATTGAGTGGTGATCAATACTTTACCAAACCTGATCTCCATTCTGGCTACCACCATATACATATGAAAGAGGAATACATTCCCAAGACTTCATTTAGAACTCATGAGGGCCACTATGAGTTCTTGGTCATGCCCTTTAGACTCTATAATTCCCCCCTCCACTTTTCAAAGTCTCATGAATCATGTCTTTCGTCCTTTCCTTCATCATTTTTTCTTAGTCTTCTTTAATGATATTCTCATCTGTAGTAAAACTTGGCAAGCCTATCTCACCCATGTGGATCAATTTCTCAATCTATTGTCTAAGAAAAAAAAAAATTCTCAAATAGTCTAAATGTTCATTTGGAGCCTATGAAGTTGAATACCTGGGTCATATTATCGGTAAGGATGGTGTACGGATGGATCCTAAGAAAATTGAAGCTATGAAGGATTAGCCTCACCCTAAAACCCTTAAAATCTTGTGTGGTTTCCTAGTTTTAATGGGATATTATCATAAGTTTGTTCAGAATTATGGAAAAATTGTAGCTCCTCTCATTGGTCTCCTTAAAAAGACATCTTTCAGTTGGAATCCAATAGTTGATCAATAGTTACAATCCTTGAAAGAGGATATGTGCATGAATCATTTCATGGCACTACCTGACTTCACCAAGACTTTTGTCTTAAAATATGATGCATGAAGGAAAGGAATTGGGGAAGTCCTCATGCAAGATGGTCGACCTTTGACTTTCACTAGTAAACAATTATTGGAGCAACATTTGGGTCAATCAACCTATGAAAAGGAAATGTTGGTTGTTCTTCATGCAGTGGATCTCTGGAATCTTTATCTATTAGGGAAATGCTTCCAAACTAAAATTTATCATTGTATCCTCAAGTATTTTCTGGAACAAAGAATTTCTTCCCTGGAGAAACAAAAATGGGTGATCAAGTAGTTTGGATATGATTAAGAGATCATATACAATAAGGGAAAATAAAATGTGATTGTTGATTCTCTTTCAAGAAAATATGAAGAAGAAGGGTCCATCTTTTCCCTATCATTCATTGTAGAAGACTAGCTTTAGGTCATTCTACAGGAATGGTTGCAAGACCCCAAACTCTCTATCCTTATCCAAAAATTGCAACAGGATCCTCAAGTTTCTTTGAGGTACTCTTGGCACAATGAAGATATTTTTTTATAAAGGTTGTATGTATTTAAGCAAACAATCAAACCTTAAATCCACAGTGCTCTATGAGTTTCATGCTTCACCCACAGTTGGACATTCAGGATCTACCAAAACCTATGAAAAAGTCAAACGTTCTTTTTCTAGGAAGGTATGAAATAGGACATACACACCTTTGTGGTTGAATGTGATATATTTCAACACAATAAGGGAGAAATTTTCAAAGCTCTAGGAAAACTCTAACCACTCTCAATTCCACCTGCTATTTGGACAGATATTTCTATCGATTTCATTGTTGGATTACCTAAATCGAGCAATAAGTCATTCATCATGGTGGTAGTAGATTTTCTTTCCAAATTTGATCATTATATTGTCTTCATCACTCGTTCACCGCATCCACGGTGGCTCATTATTTTATGGATAATATATTCAAACTCCATGGAAAACCTCATTCTATTGTCTTTGACCATCATCCAACTTTCACCATCAATTTTTGGCAAGAATTGTTTAGGCTCCACAGAACCCAATTGCATCTCAGCACCACCTATCATCCCCAGACTAATGGAAAAATTTAAGTTGTCAACAAGTGTTTGGAAATGTATTTGTGGATTTTTGCTTCCAATAGACAAAATCAGTGAGCTTAGTGGCTACCCCTAGTTGAATGGTGGTACAACACATCTTACCATATTGCCACTCGCATGACTCCATTTAAAGCAGTCTACAGAAAAATGCCATTGTCAGTTCTCTCATACATACCATGTGTCTCCAAGGTTTAGGAGGTTGATGAAAATCCTATAGTCTACATGGCCATGCTCCATACCCTCAAATAAAATTTGGTCCTAGCTCAGAATCACATGAAGCAACAAGCAGATCATGCTCATTTTGAATGTCGATTCTCTAAAAGGGATCGGGTGTTTCTTCACATGTAACATTATAAGAAGACTTCACTCAAATATCAACATTATTAGGAACTTTCCCAAAATTTTATGGTCCTTATACAATTCTCAAGTGAGTGGGGCATGTGGCCTACCAGTTAGCTCTACACATTCACTCTAAGCTCCATCATGGTTTTCATGTCTAATGCTTAAAGAAAATGATTGGAACTAAGTGCCAGACTCAATCTAGTCTCCCTAAGTTGGATGAAGAAGGTTCCATTTGGTTGTAGCCAGAAGAAATCAAGGACCAGCGCAAGCATTGTCTCTGTCATTGTACCATCACAAAATTTTTAGTCCAGTGGAAGGATACACTACCATAAGATGCCACCTGGAAGTTGGCCACCATTCTGCAACAATTTCCTCATCTCAAGCCTTGAGGACAAGGTTTTTTTTCAAGGGGGATGGCATGTTAGGGAATTAACTTCCCTAACCCCTCATGTAGGTAGAATAATATAGTTTCCTTGTAATAAATTTTGACATTAGTAAATAAGGCCTATTTAATAATGTGACCAAGTCTAATGTAAGAATATTTTATCGAAACTTCCACTTATAGAAATATCTTCCTCTAGAATGTTCTTTAAAAGATTGAATTAGTATAAATGGGAGTATAAGGCATGAGAAATTTGTGTCTTGCGAATTATTGTAATAGATATTTTCTCTGCTGGAGGTTTCCCCCTCAAAGAGGCAAGTGAACTTGGATTTTTATCAATAAAAGTATAATTGTTGGTGTTTTTTTCCTCTATATTTTGTTGTTTTGTTGGTATTTTATGTAATATTTATGTTTCTTCTTATTATAATACACTTGGTACCTTACCATTGTTGTGGGGAAAGAATATATTGAAGATGACATGAACTAGTGCATTGGATTCTTTGTTCCATTCCCCAGGGATATGATGATCTAAAAATAGGAAAAACATGAGGCCATATTTCATGCTAAGGCGAAAAAGGCTCAAGGGCATCATTTCCAATCTGCTAGATTTTATTGAGTTTTTATACAATTAAGATGGAATATGGAAAGAGAGTGACATGAGTGGAATTTAAGGTAAAGGAATCATCCAAGGCCTTAATGAATTTTGAATATTCTACATGTTATCAGATCCTTGAGGTATGAAGAATCTTGTATTTGAAATGAAGCACTAGAACTGATCCTTGAATATTGATGTGGCTATGGAAGGTATCAAGTTTTCTTAAATCCCTCCATCTATCTAAACACAAATTCATTAATCACAGTAGGGTAATTTGAATCCATGCTTAATGTAATCCCAATTCATAAGATCTATTCAAAATCACTTATTCACTTCAGATGCCAAAAGGTGATCTTGATAGAACTTAGTCATAGGATTGTCTTAGTTTAATTAGTGATCCTTGGTGGAGGTATTTGTCTCTTTAGAAAAGATATCCCATAATAAAGGAAATGATTAGGTTCCTTGTAATAAAAACAACAAGACAGTGAGTGGATATATCATTCATATATGAGTGAACTTGCATAAAAAGAAATAAATCAGAGAGGCCCCTTCATGGAGGGAAAAAATAAAAGAGAAAAAATAAAATTCAATGAATCGACATGAAGAAAAACATAAAGGGAAAAGAGGGGATACCCCAAAAATAAGCATGTACCCAAGGGGTGTAAGAATCCATGGATATGATATGGATTATAGGAGGATATGATGCCATGGAGACCTTGATTAAGTAAGGGTGTAGCAAAAGTACCATTTATAAATCCCAAGGACCTAAGAATATTCTAAGATACATGAGATTTTTAGAATATTTTTAGATACATGGATAGAGATGAAAACTAGGAGGCTTTGACAAGGGTGTAGCCTATCTAAACGAAAGGAGGGGGATGAGTTTGGTGGGTCATGACCATATGATTGTGGTCACCTATGAAATGTGATTGTGGTGATAATAGGAGGGATGTTTCTACTCATGCAAGTTAAAAAGATACTACTATTATATACACTTGTCCTAGTAGATGGAGTATAGAAAGCATGGCTTTATAACTAGGGAATATATGTATATACTCATTTAGATAACAAGCTAAGTACAATGAGGACAGAAGTAAATATGTAGCTAAGCCAATTTTCTATACTACACACATGGACCTAGGAGAGGTTCCCACCTATGGGGGCACCTAATCTCAATGATCAAGGATGGAAAGGTTGAGATATCTCATTAGGACACTCATACACCTCATCGATGGGTACATATAGGAAGGATCTAATGCATGGAGGAGGAACATGCAAATCAGGTCATCTATATGAGGGTATATCATGGAAGGATGATGACCTTATGTAGATGTTCTATGGGTGCATATCGATACAAGGTAGAATAGGTAAGATGAACAACCAAGTGGTATCTCACCCACTCCCCCTATATCATGTCATCTAGGAGGATATTTATTACTATCATGGATGTCTCATCCATGGCTGATCCAATCAATAGTGTTTGTTTGGGGGTGTAATGTCATTGATGTCTTCAACTTCTCAATGATCTCTACTGAAACTAGAATCTTTTAGTTATTGATGTCAATAATGAAATGTAATGGAGTCTCCTTCACCCACATCTATGCATGGAATAGGTTCTCATATGGTCCCTTTAGTTGGACCTTTGCAATAGTGATGGTAACAGTAGCTTCTGTTTCAATGATTAAAGTCCTATCCAAAATTATATTTCGATCTTTCATTGGAAACAGTGATTGTTTGGAATGGCATTCATGAGTGTAGTGTCAAATCCTTTGTGGATATCACACCACTTTCAAATGTCCTTCATATTATCATTACTTTTCTTTGCATACAACTTGGACTAGTTTTCCCAAGGTTGGTTATCCTTGCTCTATCCTTTCTTCTACCAATTAGGGTCAACTTTATCATTATTTTTTTATGGATTATTGTAGACCCAAACTCTCTCTTAATCTTTTGTTGAAACTTTTTCTTGATCTTAACGTCATACTAGTAAGCGGATCCTAATGGATACATGTTGAAACCCTGCATTTATGTTTGGATGTACCTATGTAATCCATTGTAGTATTTTAGAACCAAGTGCCACTTGAAGTCCCTAATACCTATCTTTGAATCTAAGGTATGGAAGGTATTCTTGTATTCCATCACTACATAGTATTTCTCCTAGCACAAAGTTGTATGTCCCATGTATTCATCATTGTTGTTTTCAACAAGGTACAATTACTCCTTGAGGGAAACAAAAAAATCCACCCAAGAAGTTTCTATCTCAAATGCTTGTTGGCCCTTGACAAAGTTTTGAAGAGTACTTGATCATACTTGACCACTTTTGGGACTGCGACAACTTGCCAAGGAAGGAGCACAATGAGAAGCAGAAAATAAGGAAGCAAGACCTATCTTGGGGTCTATTTTAGGGTTTTTGGGTTGATGTAACGGGAAAGGGATGTCAGCCCGTGGGTTTACCCACGTTTAGGCCCATTTTGTAATCTATAAATAGGCAATATAGATAGTAAGATAGGAGAGAGATAGTAATATAGTACATCTGTGTGATGTATGAATGGAATCTTAGTGCTATTATTTGAATCTGTGTGATCGGATGTATCTTAGAGTGCTCTATGCATGAGATAGGAGAGCTAAGTGCATGTTTTTATAGTCTTTTGCTGAAGAGAAAGGAAGAAAGATCTAGAGAGTTGTGCAGATCTTCTGTCCTGTGAAAAGTAATGGTCATTAAAGCTTTGTGCTATAACTGCTTGACCAAGATAATATAAAGAATACTTTGTGGACGTAGCCCCAGGGTGGGGGGAACCATGATAACTGTGTGTATGGTGTTTTGTTATTTGGTCTTATGTATTTATCTCTTTCTTGGCTAAGTGCTTAAGTAGATCTAGTATGCTTTGTGTTGTTGAAGAATGAATGAACATTAGATATGATATATGATATGCTCAGTGCTTGATCTGTTGAATCTAACCTATCTTTCCGTGGATAAGTACTTATTATAAGTATTCACTGCGATTCTTTGTGCCTTCTGCGAAGTTGATTAATGAACATATATTAAGGAATAATTGATACTAAGTGTGCTATAGGAAAGATAATCATAGATCTGTGTCCCATCTAAGGTTGCAGACACCTGAGTCTTGCAACCACCCCTGCCTCTACCTCGGGTGAGACTTCATCTGCTTCACAGGTGTTGCCAAAAGGGCCAGTAGTTAGGGCTTTGTTGGTGCGCTCTTGAGCGTTGAACCCTGGGTCTGCCCCTGTGCCAACAAATGGTTCTGTTGCCAGGACCTGGAACTGTGATTGTTGGGAACTGAAGAAGAAGAAGCTTCGTGTGAAATAATCTTTGTGTGTAGATCTTTTGCCCTAGTGCGCAGTGTTATGTTTGACCTGTGAAGATTTGTGCCAAGAAAAGAGATCAGATCTGAAGAAAGAGAGGTCATATCTGAAGGAAAGAAGTTAGATCTGTGAAGAAAGAGGTCAGATCTGCAAGAAAAAGGTAAGATCTGTCAGCACTATGCCTTGATAAAGGTAAGAATAGTTAAAAGTCTTAGATCTGGAAGCTTTGTGCTCTGCAGAAGTAAGATAACTGAATTTTATTTTATTTTATTTTATTTTTGTTTCTAAAGCATGGATCTAGGTATGTTTGATAGATTTTGTCCTAGCTTCAAAACTAGTGCATTAATAGATGAAAGAAAATTTGATATGAATAGATCTGATAAATATAGTGATAGATATGTTATACCTATGCATCGAAAGAATG
>SNQJ01S0045296.1:54982-95322 GCA_010110895.2 Picea sitchensis | reverse complement strand
ATGCGATGATGACTTGACATTCAGGAAACAAAGGTGTAGGCATCTTATATGGCAATTGAAAAAATTGAATTGGCTGCCAACAAAAATGTAGAAAAAACAACTATTTCCTTTTTTTTAATTTTAATACTCCATTATAATTTTGACTTTAATAAATAAATTTGAATTTCTTACCCCCCTTCTTGCTACATGTTTATTTATTATTATTATTTTTTGACCACATGTTCTCCTTAGACCTAGGTTTAAATTTCACTAGGTTGGGCGACATTTTTATTAGGGAAAATTGTTTTTAAATCTTACTTATCAAATCATTCATTCATTTTAAGGCTGAATAGGTTTATTCACTTACTCGTTGAGATCGCGACGTGCCCTTCATGATGCACTACATGCTCCAAGGGTGCCACTCACCTCTTTTCGATTTCCTTGCATGATGTGCCCTTCAGAATGCACTACATTCTCCAAGGGTGCCACTCACCTCTTTTCATTTTCCTTGCACGACGTGCCCTTCAGGATGCACTACGTGCTCCAAGGGTGCCACTAGCCTCTTGACTGAATTTTCTAGACGTCAAAACCCCCTGGAGTCAATACTCCGCCAGGTGATCTTGTGGGAGACTAAGGGCCTTGAAGGAATAAGGCCCATTCCTTATTGCATGCCCCTTAGAATCATCGTGAGCGACTGTCATAGTCTTCCCTCACGACATCGTGGGTCTTCTCAAACTAGTTAATCGTTAACCTACAATTCGAGCCAGAACGAGAGTGCTAGTAGGTTGTGGCAGGGTTGCTGCTGCCACACCTCTCCCTCAAAGTCTCTAGTTGTCTTGTGCGACCCCTCTGCTCCACATGTGAGCCTGGTCAATAATCTATCGTCAGTCTGCATCCATCAAAGAATCATCTCAGCAATAATAATCAATCATCATAACATCTAATCATATGTACATGTGTCACATCAATAACATTCAAACCCAACAATCCACTCCCTGACTCGATTCAGAGTCCAAGGGGTTTCATCGATGCCTCTGCATCCTCAATGTCCAAAGTCCTGCACACTCAGGAGAACCCAATCAATAACACCTGTCTATGTGAATACAAAAAATTAGCATATCATCAATCCATAATGTCTCATAATCATAATCAAATTTGGATCACTTGCAAGCAAGTGTCCTCAAAGAATAATTTCGCTCAGTGCGCGCAAGAGTGGGATGTTACATACACTGCCTCTTGTTTTAAACTTTGTCACGAAGTTTCACAGTATATAAGTGTCGAAATAAAGTGTATCACAATGTCATATGTCTATCTATCAACAAAAATGGAAACTACTGGTGCATATCATATGCGTCCTCCTAGGTCGCCGAGTGCAGACTATAGTTGTCTCACTAGACCTTGACTTGATCTACTATTTGACGCCGTAGCTGTCAAATGCGATGGTCCAATATGCGGATTGACTCAACCATGAGAACACCCTCATCCGATACCTGCAAGGTACTCAAGTCAAAACATGTATAGGATCACTAACATAATGTCTCAAACATAGATGTGAAAGACTTCATGCATATGCCTCAAGGATCAGGCAAGGCTAGTTAATAGGCCACGACCCTTTATTTTCCATAATCTCCCAGGATCCCATGAACCTAGGAGATAGTTTATCACCCTTTCCAAACTTGATCGAACTCTTATGCGGTTTCACCTGCAATAATACTCAATCGCCAACATCGTAACTACCGTCGACACAATGCGCATCAACATAACTCTTCTACCGATCATGTGTTTCCTTAATCCCTTGTCTTATTGTTTGCATTTGATATTCCAATTCTTGGATCGTTTCTAGTCCCACCAGGACCCTATCCTCAAGTCGATCCCAACTCAAAGGCATCTAACATGGTCACCCGTAAAGAAACTCGAAAGGCGCCATCTTAATGGTGCTTTGATAATTGTTGTTATATGAGAATTCTACCAGTGGAAAGAATTCCTCCCAATGCTTCTATTGGTCCATCATGTACATGTGCAACATGTCCTCCAAGATTTGGTCTGTTTGTTCGGTTTGCCCATATGTCTCCGGGTGATACGCAGTACTAAAGTTAAGTTGGATTCCCAAGGCCTCTTGGAAACTAGTCTAAAATCGTCCAGTAAACACTGATCCTTGATCAGATATAATCCTCTTAGGAACACTATGCAGCCTCACAATCTCACTGATGAAAACTCTAGCTATGTTATGTGCCTGATACGTTGTATGCATGGGAATAAAATGAGCACACTTCGTCAGAGTGTCGACTACCATAAAAATCGAGTTGTGTCTCCTTGCCATTAGTGGCAATCCAACAATGAAATCCATTGAATGACCTCCCATTTCGATTCCGGATTTGCGTGTGGCTATAGTAATCCTGTCGGATGTCTATGTTCAGCCTTCACCTACTAACATTCTAGACATCTTGCCATGTAGTTGACTATGTCTGCCTTCATTCCTTTCCAGAAGAATAAGGGTTTAAGGTCTACCCTCATCTTCGTGACTCCTGGGTGAGCCATGTACACTTCTCTATGAGCCTTGCTTAGGATCAAACTCCTCAACTTGTCGTTGGGAGGTATGTAAATTCAACTTTTAAATATCAATAATCCGTCATTTTCCATATTAAATCCTTCAAATATTGGTACCATCATTGTGTTTTGTCCGATAAAATCCTTGACCTCCTTGTACCAGTCATCATCACATTGTAAAGTTAGAATCTTTTCATGTAGATTCATTTGAAGAGGCATCACCAAAAATATGTGTGGTCTCCAACTCAACACATCCGCACTTTGTTCATTGTTCCCTTTATGTAAGTAATCTCAAAATCATACTCGCTAAGCAATTCTGACCAACGTCCTTGTCGCGCATTCAAGTCTCTTTGCTTAATGATGTGTTGTAGTCCACAGTGGTTTGTTTTTAGTTCAAATTTTCATCCAATAAGATAATGTCTCCAAACTCTCAAGGCATATACAATGGATAACAACTCCAAATCATGCATCACATAGTTTTCCTCAGGCCTTCTCAACTTTATCAAGATGTAAGAGATCACTCTATCGTCTTGCATCAAGACTCTGCCTAAGCCTTCCTTGAATGCATCAATGCATACCAATAAGTGCGCATCCATGTTAGGGACCTTTAGTATCGGTGTCATTTTCAACAACTCCTTGAGCCTATGAAATGCTTCCATGTAATTCTCGGTCCAAACAAACATCTTGTTCTTCTTCTGCAATTCCTTAATCAGATTTGCTATCCTCGAAAAACCCTCGACGAACCGTCGATAGTATCCTGCTAAACCCATGAAGTTATGCACTTCAGGGACATTTGTCGACGCAGTCCATTCCCTAATAGCCTCGAACTTTGTTGGATCCATGATGATACCTTCACTAGAGATGACATGTCCTAAGTAATGAATCTTCGATTGATAAAACGAGCATTTAGACAATTTCTTATACAGTTTGTTCTCTCGTAGACACTGTAGTACCAGGCGCAAGTGCACGTCATGCGCCTCCCTCGTCTGAGAGTAAATCAAAATGTCTTCAATGAATACTTGGATGAACTTGTCCAAGTATTTGTGGAACACCCCATTCATCAAGCTCATAAGTACCCTAAGGGCGTTTGTTAGTCCAAAAGGTAAACCATTAAACTCATAATGTCCAAACCTTGTCTTAAAGGCGGTCTTAGGGACATCATCCTCCTTGATTCGTAACTGGTGATACCCTAATCGCAAGTCGATATTTGAAAACACCGTCACACCTTTCATCTGATCAAACAAATCATCAATCCTTGGAAACAGATATTGATTGTTGATCGTTTCCTTGTTCAATTTACAGTAGTCAATGTAGAGTCTCCATGACCCATCCTTATTCTATAAAAATAATAGGCTCACCCCACGGTGACACACTTGGACATACAATTCCTAGTTCTAGCAACTCCTTCAGTTGCATTCTCAACTCCTGAAACTCTGGGATTGACATCCGATAAGGTGTTCTTGCTATCGGTTCAACCCCTGATTTTAGGTCTATGATAAATTCCAATTCCCTCTTTGGTGGCATCCCAGGCAACTCCTCAAGGAATACGTCCTCAACTCTCTCACCACTAGAAGGTGTTCTAGACCTTCATCTACTCCTTTCTCGTTTAACGCAAGGATCTCATAAAGCTTACATCCCTAGTGTAAGCTCTTCCATAGCTGTAAGGAAGAGATGAACCTCAGGGAAACTCCCTGGTTCTAACCTACAATAACGCGTCTCTGTCCCTCATCATCAATCAAGATCAATCGTTTCATCTTACAGTTGAGTATCGCCTCATGCAATTCCAATCACTCCATACCGATCATGACGTCATAAGATCCTAAGATTGCGACATACAGGTATTCAGGTGTGGAGGATACCGAAGAAGCTCCATAAAATGGGCCTCATATTCGGGCACCGTATGGCCGCCCTGTCTCAAAGCATTGAAATCGTTGAGCTAACACTCAATGAATTCCTCATACAAATACCTCTTTCGGAACCGTTCGTCGAACAATTCCTATGAAACATCTTTGCCTACCATGTTCAAAAGAGGTAGGAGCATCTTCTGCCATAGAAGAGCACTCCCCTTTCAGTTGAATTACCGTTATGTGGGCCTTCATGTTGGAGGTATAGTCATGAAGTGAAAATCACTTCTCCATATTCTCCAACCATGCCTTGATGGGTGTGTCATTCGGGGCACCAGAGCACTCGAGAAATTTTACCTTCTCGAGTTCGTGGTGAATACTAATAGTACTGGTTGGGTGTGTTGTGGACCCTTAGGGGTACAGACGCCCTGGCCTCATCTTAGTATAGATGGTGAATCAAGGCCTTTGACAATATATGGAAGGAAATTGTCAAACCATCATCATCCCTTACAACAATCGAATCCATCCCAAGGGCTTGTTATTCCCCCTTGGGGGTTAGACTCTGAGGACATGAGAAATTATGGAGGCGTCGCACCTCCTTCCACGACACCACACTACGAACCTCTGAGGCATCCTCTAATCAAGATCACCGCATGGACACGTTAAATTTTAATTAGCGCTAGGTTATTACTCAAGGGTTTACTGCAATGGAAAGCATGGTGATCCATAGTCTCAGGGTTGAACCCACTCTGATACCATATGTAATGACCCCATCTTTACAAATACAAGCGACGCAAGCAATTTTTTTTTCTTTTGAAGCAGGAAGGCAACAACGACAACAGTTAAACACCACAACTTGACGACGAACACAACACACATAGATTAGGAAACATACAATAATGACTAGGCACACTAGCACATCATGTAACTGGATGAAACATGCGATAATCAATAGACAGATAAAAATGACTACCCACCCAACACAAGCAAGACAATGCCTACAAGCTAAAGGACAACCTCAACAACCCGACACAGTGGCTTCGACGACCAGGAACTCAAAACCTCTACATCGCGCAAAACCCAACGCCTTAAGGCATTACAAAACCAAGTACCAACAACAATTACAATGAACAAACACCCACAATGGGAAGCACAAACTTCGGCCAGGTTATCATTCGTCTCTATCCATCAGGGCGCATAATGATCCCCTCATTAGGAATCATGCCGTCACAAGGTGATAAGCATGACCATAACCCTGGCGCACCATAACATATCTAGACCTCCCAAGCTAAAACCCTCACATTAGGAGACTGAAACATCTGTCAGTAATTACACAAAGACTATACCCAAGTACCCAAGAAACAAGTCGACAAGACGCAAGGTGAAAACACTCAAAACTAAATTGCACAGCTAACCGAAGGATGTCTAGTTCCTACAAGGAAAACATGTGTGGTGAAACAACTATGACCAACCACCATTTCAATTCGACTTAAGGCTCAAGGCGCATAGACCCAATTATCTGTTAATCTATTAATCGTTTCAGCTAAAAACTATTAATCCCTCAACCATTAATGTGGCACAAGATATTAAACTATTATGCCAATAAACCATTAACTTCTAAGTTAGAGACTCAAAAATCAAACATAAATAATTAACATTGAATCATTAACAAAAGAATCATTGTTATAATCATTAATTAAGTATACCTTAAACTAAAAATAGTTAACATTGAATGAGTAGCATAGGAATAATTATTATAATTATTAATTAATACATCTTTCATATCTTCCATATAATCAAAACATATATTATTATTATATCATATTTATATATATGTAGATATAGAGGATTCATTCATATATGTATAGATTGATTTCTCCTCTTTATTAGTAATGAGCGAGGTAGTTGATATACTTTTAGTATTACAACTATCGAGAAGAAGATACAATATATATATATATATATATGTGTGTGTGTGTGTGTGTGTGTGTGTGTGTGTGTCTTTTATATATGTAAAGGAATAAATGCATTTAATTTTATTCCATTCCCAATTGAAACACTTATCACTTTACTACAATAATTATTGGAAATATTCAAAGATCTCACAAATAAAAGGGGCTAAAGAAGGTCACTATTTTTCTTTTTCCCATCAATAATTAAAGTTAACGAACTGTCTAGAATAGAAGCTAATGAACAGTCCAGAGTGGAGGTTAATTAATTAGTTGGACTGGCAGACGTGTAATAGATGTTTTCCAAGCTTAAAGAATTGAGTCTATGATGCAGGAGAATCGCGGGTAACAAGCACGTACGGAGGCGGAAGACAGCTGGGACAAGCGCCAACACATTTCGACACGTTGTCAACACGGGTCCCACAACGAAACTTCCCTCCTTTTCGGAGTTTCGGACTTCGCGATTTTGCGAATCTCATTGCAAGGTTTTCAGTTCTCCAACTCACGAAACCCCGAAATGATATTATGTGAGTGATCCAACAGCCCTCGGAACTTCTCGAATTCTCCATGGACAATTCCGACCGTCTAGTGCCTCCTTGACAATTCTTGCGAAAATGAACAAGGTATTCCTTCACGAAACTTGTCCACCTGCAAAACAACTTCGCTACGCCTCCTTTCAACAATTCAAGGCACTAAATCTTCTTGAGTTTCTCTTCGCCAACTTCGAATATCCTATCCCTCTCGAGATTTCTCCACAACTCGAGTCTTCAATAAGACTCCTGCACACACTCCTTGCGACAACCCTTCAATACTTCCAAGTATTGAATTGTTCGACTCTGCGCACTTCTATGCAACAAGAGTCTTTCAACAATTCCCTCAGGTTGCAACCCCTAAGACTCTACTCGGCCTGCGCACACTTTGCATGGCTCCTGTACTCAACTTGCACTTCTACGAGAATGAGAAAATGTTATCCCTCCTAAGCTTTCAGAGACGAACTCTGACTTCTGTCAACGCACACCTTGCGGACAAAATTCACTGCACTCCTTGCAGGAAAAATCTTGCTCAGACAGAGAAACAATTGAAACTCATTCCTTACTCTCTCAGACTTCGAATGCTTAACACGAAATCATACATACATGGCATAAAAGAAAATGTATAACAGAAAGAGTAAAACAATCATGAGCATAACATTCAATCATGCATACACAGAAAGTATTTTTAACACCATGAGTCTGAATCAAAGCTTCATATATTAATCTCAGAACTTCTATACATGAGTTCTTCTACACAGCTCTCGTCTTCTTCTTTTCTATGCTCTATTCTCTTCTCATCATAATGTTACAACTATATAATGAGGGTGTCTATATCCCATTTCCCTCCTCGCTCTAAAATGTCAAATCTCAAACTTTAAAGATACCTACCTACATTTATTAACATAAATGCCTCTTAATCCTTTAGACGAGAGTGGTACGATCAAGGTCTGATTACAATCTACAAGTGTGCCTCCACTTAATTAATTTATTTAATACCCGCACATTTATTTCAAAACATTCAAAAACACTCTTGCCAACGTGTTGAAATGTGCTGGCGCTTGTCCCATATGTCTTCCTCCTCCGTACGTGCTTTCTACCCGCGATGCTCCTGCATCATACTCCTTCGCTTGAAAATTTTCATGGGCTCCTATCCAAGAGCTCTCGCACGGTTTGTCCATGCTTCTATATTTCGGCTTCATTTTCCCAGCTGACATATTCAACTGGATGTCCCTTCCACTTGACCAAGTATTCAAAATATTCCCTTCTTCTGGTCCTTTTGCTAACTCTTTTGTCTAGTATGCTTTCCATCTGTGGTTTCTCTGCAACTAGCATATGTTTTGTCCACTGAACCTCTGGTTGTTCACTATCTGCTCCAGCCTTATATGGGTACAAATCTGAGATGTTGAATATTGGAGAAATTCCGATCCCATCGAGTAGTTCAATCTCATAAGCATTTGCTCCAAATTTCTTCAAGACCTTACATGGTCCAATTTTCTTCATTTTCAGTTTATTGTATGTCCCTCTCGGGAACATTTCCTTTCTCAAGTGTGCAAGAATCAAATCAACAACTTCGAACTGAAGTTGTTTCCTGTGTTGATCTACTCTGCGCTTATACTCCTGGCTCAAGTTATGCAACCGCTCCCTAACTTGGTTATGAATCTCCTTCATCGCTTCTGCGAAATCCTCTGCACTAACACTTCTTATCTCATTCCATTATGAATCCCTCAATTCAGAAAATCCTCTTGGTTGTGTCCCATAAACAATTTGGAATGGACTCTGCCCCGTGCTTCTGTTGATTGAATCATTATAAGCAAATTTTGCCTGTGGTAGAATATTGTCCCATTGACTGTGATGTTCAATCACCAAACTCCTCAACAAGTCTCCCAAGCTCCTATTCACAACTTCTGTCTGTCCATCCATCTGAGGATGATAAGCTGAACTAAACGACAAGTTCATTCCTAGATTTTTCCATAAGGTTCTCCAGAAGTGTCCCACGAACTTGGCGTCTCGATCCAAAACTATGCTCCTTGGTAAGATGTGAAGTCAAATGACTTCTTTGAAAAACAGATTCGCAATGTGAGTTGTGTCACTGGTTTTATGACATGGTATGAAGTGTGCCATTTTAGAAAATCTATCCACCACCACAAATATCGAGTCGAACCCTCTTTGTGTTCTCGGCAACCCCAATATGAATTCTATGCTTACTGCATCCCACGACCTCTCAGGTATGGGTAATGGTTGATATAAGCCTGCATTCTACCTCTTTCCTTTTGAATGCTGACAAATTCTACATCTGTCCACGAACCTTTTGATGTCTTCCCTCATTCCTGGCCAAAAATATGACTCGTTTAACTTTGAGAACGTCTTTTCATGACCGAAATGCCCGACCAATCCTGCACTATGTTTCTCCTTCAACAAATTCTCTCTCATGGAGCATTTTGGAATACAAAGTTGATTAACCTTAAACAATAATCCTTCCTGGATCATGTATTATGTCCATTGGTTTCTGTCCCTGAGAATTGGATTCTCATCTACTTCATACGCCTCCTTGAAGTCTCGATCATCTGTGTACATTTCCTTGAGGTTATCAAAACCCAATGTTTTGACTCTGAACTCCTGCAATAGCAAACATTTCCTACTCAAAGCATCAACAACTTTGTTAGCAGTTCCAGAAATATGCTTAGTTACAAAAGTAAAGTTCTGCATGTATTCAACCCATTTTACATGTCTTTGATTCAACTTCTCTTGTTGAGTCACAAATTGCAAAGCATGATTGTCACTGTATAAAACAAACTCCTTAGGAATCAAATAATGTCTCCACTTCTTCAATGCCTGAATAATAGCATAGAACTCCTTGTCATACATGGAGTATTTCACTTTGGTTTCATTTAGATTCTCGCTGAAGTATGCTATCAGCTTGTCTTCTTGGCTCAAGACTTCCCCTATTGCAAATCCACTTGCATCACATTTTACTTGAAATGTCTTTTTAAAATACGGCAACACCAGAATTGGTTGTTCCGTGATTTTCCTTTTCAACAAATTGAATCTTTTCTCTGTTTCTTTTGTCCAGTGAAAAGACTTGTGTCTCTTCTTCACTGTGTCCATCATTGGTGCGCTAATTCCACTGAAATTCCTAATGAATTTTCTGTAGAAACTAGCCAATCTGTGAAAACTTTGAACTTTAAAGATACTCTTTGGCGATGGCCAATTCTTAATCACCTCCACTTTATCTGGATCCATCCTCAAATTATCTATAGAAATAACAAAACCCAAATAAATGAGCTCTATCTTCATGAATGAGGATTTCTTCATGTTTATCAACAACTTCTCTTGCTGTAGCCTCTTCATAACTGTAGCCAAATGTTTCATATGCTCTGCCTCTGTTTTACTGAAAATCAATATGTCATCAAGATACACAATGAAAAATTTTCCGATGAAATCCTTCAGGACTTCATTCATCAATATCATGAAAGTGCTCAGTGCATTTGTTAAGCCAAACGACATAACAAGCCAGTCATACAACCCTTCATTGGTTTTGAATGCTGTCTTCCATTCGTCTCCTTCTCTCATACGAATTTGGTGATATCCTCTTTTCAAATCAATCTTTGAAAAAAAATTCGCTCCACTCAAGCAATCCATCAAATCATCCATCCTTGGCAATGGAAATCTACATTTGATGGTAATATTGTTAATTTCTCTTGAGTCAGTACACATCCTCCAACCTCCATCTTTCTTCGGAATGAGCACTATCGAAACAACACATGGACTCAAGCTTTCTCTAACCAACTCTTTGTCCATTAAATCCTGGACCTGTCTCTTGACTTCTTCAGTCTCTTGTGGCGTCAATCTGTACGCTTCTTTGTTTGGTAAACTAGCTCTAGGTATGAGATCAATGTGGTGACTTATACTTCTAATAGGTGGCAATGAACGAGGTAGTTCGTCCACTACTATATCAACAAATTCCTCTAGTAGCTATTGGATTTCCTCTGGTAGATCATCCACTCTTGTGTTGGTCAAAACAATTTTAGGCTTCCTAACCACGATGAATTGTGGATCTTCCTTATTCTTAACCTCCTTAAGAAGTTCCTTCCCACTCATGAGAAGTACAATGTTGTTTACTTCAGGTTTCGCCTATTTATCCTTAATCGGCAACAACATGTGAGTTCTCCCATTCTTCTCTAGGGTGTATGTGTTCTTCCTCCCATCATGAACCACATTTATGTCATATTGCCATGGTCTACCCAACAATAGATGACAAACATCCATGGGAATGACATCACACAATATCTTATCGTTATATCCTCCTATCTTAAATTCAACTAAAAATTGTTTAGTGACATTTACTTGATGTCCTTTTTGTAGCCATGAAACTCTGTATGGACTTGGATGTTCAATAGTCTCCAGCTCCAACTTTTCTACCATCTCTGTAGAAACAAGATTTTCTGTGCTACCACTATCCACGATGACTTTGCATACCCTGTCTTTGGTCTTGCAAGCAGTCCGAAAAAAACTGTTCCTTTGCACTGGATTCTCCGCCTCCTTTTCTGGCATTAAGAGAACTTTCCTCATCACCAGTGATCTTCTGCCTTCAACATCCTCTGCCTCAAAATTACTCCTTTGTGCTTCAGCAATGTGAGTCTCACCACCTTCTTTCTTCTTATCTGGACATTCATAAGACTTGTGTCCAACCTTTCCACATGTGAAGGATTTCACCACTCCACCTCTTCCTCTTCCTCTACCTCTAGCACGAGGAAAAGTGTTTCCATCAGCATATTGTCCCCTCTGTGAACTTCCACCTCTCTCAGTCTGAGTCTGAGGTTTCTTCTAGTCTTATTTTGGTTTCTGGTTCCTATCCTGGGCAACTTCTTTGCCTCTGAATTGACTTCTCCCTTGGCCTCTTTGACCCTTCTTTCAGCTCAGCTTCTCTTCAGCTTTCAGAGCCATCTGATAAGAATCTTCCACCATTCAGATGGTCATCATGCTCATCTCATCCTGAATGTTGTATCGTAGACCATTCATATATCTAGCAACTTTTTATTCATCGCTTTCCCGATGACCTTCTCTTATGTTCAACCTGTAGAACTCTTCAGTGTACTCCTTTACTGACATCAGATTCTGTCTCAAATTTTTCATTCTCCGAAACAAAGTAATTTGGTAATCCCTGGGAATGAATTTCGCCTTCATCTTTGCAATCATTCTATCCCAAATCTTGATTTTCTGCTTGCCTTTGCAGCGTCTGTCATCTTGTAGCTCATCCCACCACAATGCTTCATGTCCTTTCAATCTTGTGACAACATGTTTGACCTTTTTGTCTTCCTCGACATATTCATATTCAAAATATGTGTCCAGAGCTCTAATCCAGTCTAGAAGCTCTTCAACATCCAGGTTTCCCTCATATATTGGAATGTCCATTTTTTCTCTAGCACCCATCCTTGCAACAACCCTAATCAGGCGTTCATTTGCTGCATCTTCTACTGCAACTTCTTCTCCTTCATGTCCAACTTCATCCTCACTTTCAGATTCACTGACATCTCCAACATCGGCTGTGCGCCTCTGTGTTGTCTCCATGTCCTCGAGTCTGGCGCATAGGTCACGCATATCTCTCTCCATGGTGGGATTAGGCATCTGTCTACCCCTTCTTCTTGGCATTTCCCTCTCTTCTGGTGGATTGGGTGTTTGCCTGTCTCTTCTTCTCGACGGCATGGTGAATCTTTCTTTTCCCTTCTATAGAAAGAAAAGAAATCTTTCTGGGCTCTGATACCAACTGATGCAGACCTTCCCAACCCTCTATCGACCTCGGGTCAAGGTCTACTACAGGATCATTCTTTGTCTCCCTTTGAGCCGGATCGACTCTTTCGATTCCCTACTGGAATCACAATTTATCGATCCACGGGTCCTTTCAGAAGCTCTCCTATGCGAATAGCACTAGGTGCGAGCTCCACTTCCCCGTGCGACCACAACGCTATGACCAAGGCCTAACCTAAGAGGCGCTTGTCACAACTAGCCACTCACGAGTTCGTGAGTCGAAACTCCTGACTCTTCCTTCCCAATCTCGCGATACCCGAAATGTTGATATAGGTATAGCTCCTTCCCTTGTCAGCGCCCTCCGTGTGTGACCACCGGTTAGGCTTAACACTAGTGCCTCTCATTATTCGTACTTTCGTGAGTTTCAGAGTCCAACCTTGGCACATTCCCTTCATGAACCCCCGAGAAGCGATATTAGCTTTCCCTCTCGCGTTCTCGCCACTCGCGACTTTGCAAGTCGAAGGGTTGAACCCTCATTCCCTTATCTCACAAATCTCCGAGATGCGAGAGGTCAACAGGTTGTTGAATCCTTTCACTGGGTGACACGTGTCCTCCTGTCTATCACCCAGGCCCACCTTGTGGTTCTTCCATGTGTCTCTCATGCCTAGCTTCGACACTTCGCGACTTCGCTCCCCAAGTGCTGCCTCCTTTATATCCCGACACCCGAAGTGTCGAGATGCCGAAATCTTCGTTACTCCTTATCTCAACTCACGACTTCAGGACTTTCGGGACAAAATTCTCGACTTCTTATCCTCTGATATGCCAAAATGTTGAATTTCGACATGTTGTCAACACGAGTCCCATAACAAAACTTCCCACCTTTTCAGAGTTTCAGACTTCGCGATTTCATGAATCTCGTTGCAATGTTTTCGGTTTTCCAACTCACGAAACCCCGAAATGAGATTACGTGAGTGATCCAATGGCCCTCAGAACTTAGCGAATTCTCCATGGATAATTCCTACCATCCATTGCCTCCTTGACAATTCTTGCGAAAATGAACAAGGTATTCCTTCACGGAACTTGTCCACCTGCAAAACAACTTTGCTACACCTCCTTTCAAAACTTCAAGGCACTAACTCTTCTTGAGTTTCTCTTCGCCAACTTTGAAGATCCTATCCCTCTTGAGATTTCTCCACAACTTGAGTCTTCAAGAAGACTCCTGCATGCACTCCTTGCAGCAACCCTTCAATACTTCCAAGTATTGAATTCTTCGACTCTGAGCACTTCTATGCGACAACAGTATTTCAACAATTCCCTTAGGTTGCAACCCCTAAGACTCTACTCAGCCTGCGCACACTTTGCACGACTCCTGTACTCAACTTGCACTTCTATGAGAATGAGAAAATGTTATCCCTCCTGAGCTTTCAGAGACGAACTCTGACTTCTGTCAATGCACACCTTGCGGACAAAATTCGCTGCACTCCTTGCAGGAAAACTCTTGCTTAGACAGAGAAACAATTGAAACTCATTCCTTACTCTCTAAGACTTCGAATGCTTAACACGAAATCATACATACATGGCATAAAATCAAATGTATAACAGAAAGAGTAAAAAAATCATGAGCATAACATTCAATCATGCATACACAGAAAGTATTTTTAACACCATGAGTCTGAATCAAAGCTTCATATATTAATCTCAGAACTTCTGTACATGGATTCTTCTACACAGCTCTCGGATTCTTCTTTTCTATGATCTATGCTCTTCTCATCATAATGTTACAACTATACAATGAGGGTGTCTATATCCCATTTCCCTCCTCGCTCTAAAATGTCAAATCTTGAACTTTAAAGCTACCTACCTACATTTATTAACATAAATGCCTCTTAATCCTTCAGATGAGAGCGGGACGCTGAAGGTCTAATTACAATCTACAAGTGCACCTCCACTTAATTAATTTGTTTAATACCTGCACATTTATTTCAAAACATTCCAAAACACTCTTTCCAACGTGTTGAAATGTGTTGGCGCTTGTACCAACTGTCTTCTATCTCCGTACGTGCTTGCTACCCGCGATGCTCTTGCATCAGTCTAACATTAATTGAAATCATTCCCATGCAAACAACCAAGAGTCAAGTAAACACCACATGTATCAAGTATCATGACACATGGAAACCCATCTACGCTGCTAAGGTGAGAGTCCATGAGGGATACGAGATAGTGCACTATGCTTTCGTCAAAACTTCGGTCTTACACTCTTAAAATGAGAAGCGATATGCCCACATTTTCAGAATAGATTTTTTGGTGAAGGAGTTACAGATTCAGGTTGTTGATTGGTCTATTGCAAGGAAACTCTTGGACATGTTCAGTCACAACATGGATAGGATAAAAAGGTAAAGGTTTCAAAGATTAGAATCGCAGTGAAACCAACTAGTCAAAAGGATATCGAGGGATTAGATGCTTCTAATAATGTTGATAGTAGATCCTTGGTGGGAACAATTTATGAATCAAGGTTGCATCCAAGCAAGGAAAGAGTGGTGCAAGAAATACAATCCAACCGTAACAACACAAACATTAATACGACAGATAATCAGGATGCTTGCAAGGCAAGGAAGCTAAGTATCCAGTCCACTCTAAAATCACTTATTAACAATGATTCACTATCTTTAAAATAACAATAATGGGTCCTCGAGGTGTAGGACAGTCGGTGACAGAGTGTGTTGTTAATCCACTTCGTGATGTTAAAGTCACCGGTTCGAAACCTGCGGGGACAAAAAATCCAACCATGTTAAGGGTTGGTGTGGCTCAGGCCGGGTGCAATCCCCGGGTGATTTTGACGGCTTAGATGCCCTTGAGTCGCGGTTTCTCAAGCCACAGGTTAATCGCGTAGCCAACAGGTCTCGCACAAATTAACAAAAAAAAGTAAAAATAACAATAATGTTGTCGATAATTATTAAATGTATAAATCACTATCCACAAATGTAGAGCATAGTAACTCTATCCCAAAACACTATCCAATAATACATAACAAAATCACTGACATACATATATTAAGTTCGCTGTCAAAATATTACTGTTAGAATCACAGCCATAGATAAATATAAAATAACTGTCAATCAATAAATATAAATCGTTGTCATACCAAATTCATTGTCCCTTATTAAATTTTTGTCTATCATTAAATTTGTTGTTTCTTATTAAATCTATGTCTAACAATGATATGGCTATTCATTAATACAAAAATTTTCTATCTATGAAATAAACGATGAGATGCATGATATCGCTCATAATTTCGTGGAGTAATTTCTATGTAACATGCTAAGAGAAATGCCCAGAAATAAAATCGTTGTCAACAATTAAAACACAGACATTTTAGAAAACACAGAGATAATATGCCAAGAAGTCGCAAAGACGAAGCACAACGATAATCAAACAAAATCCCAGAGACTATTCGATCAGAGATAAATCAACAAAAACACAAAGATACTCATCAAAAGAGGGCGCAAGGCTAATCATTCGACAATGGATCAATCAAAACACACAGATACTAATTCATAAGAAAGTGCAAATATTAGAGATTAATCATAAGAGAAAAAATCAGAGATAAGTAAGGGTTAGATAACTAGGCGAAATTTATCCTTCACTTATTATCCATGCACAGGAATGTAGGGCATTTGAATCTATAGGTCTTTAAACACTGGAGTGACGACAGTCGATTTGACTCCTGGCCAACTACTCAAGCACACACTAATAACTAAAGGGATAAGGGAAAAACACATTTGCTTCATAATAATCAATAAAACAAACATAGAGAAGTCATTGGAATCGGATTTTGGGTTCGCATGGGAAATCAATTTAGAAAACAATGAGCAAGGGGATTACAAATAGCGTAGGAAAGAAGGTGCAAGAAATCTCATGGAAATGAAATATTCAACCGAGCATAGAAAAATAACATGTGTAAATTAAATTTCATTGCAAGTAACAACTTTAACAGGCATACCTTAGCCAAACGCGAGTTCTTTGAAGTTGTTGTCCCGACAAGTGCTCCATCCAACTCCCACTTGTCAATCGATGTGACCTCACTGGTACCTCCCAGCCAACGCTAGGGGTACTCTTCTCCCCCCTGAGCCCCTCGAGCTGGAAAGGGGTCACACACACAATACCAGAGAAATGATAGCACCCAACTCGCCTCACAAGGTCGATCTACCACTCGTTACCCGAGATGGGTATCCCAACTCCCACAAGAGAAAGTTCAGTCAAGATCAAACTTCAGCAGTGTAATGTTACGCAAAAAGATCAAATCCATACTCCTACTCCTCCATCCTTTTTATAGTTTTTTTTTAAAATTAATTAGTTTCCCAAATTCTCATTAAATTCATTTTTAGTTAATTAATTTCGAGAAACCTCCCTCATACAAGTCACCCATCCCCTAGTTACACCAGAAAATCAATTTTATTAATTAATTAAATATTCTTATTTCCCTCACCCACCTAAAAGAATTCCTAAAAACACTCCTTGGTGTCCCAATATTCCCTTACAAATCTTAAATGACTTAGGCCTTACTTAATTCCTAGTTGAGTTCATAATTAGCAAGTTCCCAAGGCAAGATTTCTTACTAAGTTAGACATTCAACTTTTTCTTTACGTTTCCCCTTTTCTTCAAGTTTCCCCTTTTTCCTTAAGTTTCCTATTTCTTTTAAGTTTCCCTCTTATTCCTTGTTAACTAAAAATCAATTTAGCAAGTGTAGAAAAAAACAAGCATTTACCCTTTTTCTTCTTTAATTAAAATTGATTTAACAAGTGTAAAAAAAACAACCATTTCCCTTTTTAAAATTTTAATCCTCCATTATAATTTTGACTTTAATAAATAAATTTGAATTTCTTACCCCCCTTCTTGTTACATGTTTATTTATTATTATTATTATTTTGACCACATGTTCTACTTAGACCTAGGTTTTAATTTCACTAGGTTGGGCAACATTTTTCTTAGGGAAAATTGTTTTTAAATCTTATGTATCACATCATTCATTTTTAAGCCGACTAAGTTTATTCACTTACCCGTTGAGATCGTGATGTGCCCTTCAGGACGCCCTACGTGCTCCAAGGGTACCACTCGCCTCTTTCCATTTTCCTTGCGTGATGTGCCCTTCAGGACACAGTATGTGCTCCAAGGGTGCCACTCACCTCTTTTTGTTTTCATTGCGTGATGTGCCCTTCATGACGCACTATGTGCTCCAAGGGTGCCACTTGCGTCTTGACTAAATTTGGTAGATGTCAAAAACCCATGTAGTGAATACTCTAGCAGGTGATCTTGTGGGAGACTAAGGGCCTCTAAGGAATAAGTCCCCTGCCTTATTGCACACCCCTTAGAATCATCATGAGCGACTATCATAGTCTGCCCTCTCTACATCACAGGTCTTCTCGAACTAGGTAATTGTTAACCTACAGTTCGAGCCACGGTAGTAGTGCTAGTAGGCTGTGGCAGGGCTACTGCCACACTTGTCCCTCAAAGTCTCTAGTTGTCTTATGTGACCCCTCTACACCACATGTGAGCCTGGTCGACAATCTATCGTCAAACTGCATCCATCAATGAATCATGTCAGCAATAATAATCAATCATCATAACGTCTAATCATATGTACATGTGTCACATCAACAACATTCAAACCCAACAATCCACTCCCTGAATCGATCCAGAGTCCAAGGGGTTTCATCAATGCCTCTGCATCCTCAATGTCCAAAGTCCTGCACACTCAGGAGAACCCAGTCAATAACACTGGTCTATGTGAATACACCAAATTAACATATCATCAATCCATAATGTCTCATAATCATAATCGAATGACCAAGAGTATAATAATCCGGAACACTTGCAAGCAAGTGTCCTCAAAGAATAAGTTCCCTCAATGTGTGCAAGAGCAGGATGTTACACGGGGAGACACTAAAAGAATTATGAATCTCTAGTTTACACTAGTCTAGGAAATACATTTAAGGATGAATGCATGAGAATAGAGACAAGACTATCTCATTAGAGGATTACCATAGTATAAAATCTAGACACAGTCACCATAATAACTTGTGGTGAGTCTCTATTTCTGTGAATTCAAAGTCATGATAGTTTAGGATGCATAACTAGAGCAAGAGATCCCATAGGACATTTTTTTGGTGTAGTAAGAGCCACCCTAGTGGTTAACAAACTGACAGGAAGAGATGAAAGAAGAGGGGGAAGTACTTTTGCAAGTGAACACAAACCTCTTGTAGAAGAAGTAGCATCCAATTAAGAGAAAAAATATCCAGATTATGATGAACTAAATCCTTTTAAAAACCCTAGAAAGAAACAAGAACCTTCTTTTTCATCTACCTCAGAAGAATCTGTAACCTTTAGGGAGCCTGTGAAAGTTTGGAAAAATCCCTTGTTCATCATGGCCGATGAACACCAAGAAGACGGGGAAGGATCTGTTCCACAAAATTCTGTTATATTTGAATTTCCTATTAGGGATACAGAGAATAGATCATGTTACATTGTAATTTCCTATTATGGATACAAAGGGTACAACTCAGATTTAAAAAATCCCACCTGATGATTTATGCCATTTCCATGGGCTAAGTAGTTAAGATCCAGACATATTTCTCTTTGAGATTGATGTCTTTTGTCGTAGCTATGACTATTCGTCTGATTCCCAGAAACTAATATTATTTCTAGCTACCTTAAAATGTTCATCTTTACGTTGGTTCATGGGGTTGGGTGGAAATTTAATGCCAAGCTGGGACACTATGAGAAAAGAATTCCTTAAGAAATACCAATACTACTACCATGATAGGGATTTGAGAGGAGAATTTTTAAAATGTCTAAATAAGAAGATGAGAGTCTAGAAGACTACGTCAAAAAGTTCCAATACAATCTTAGATGATCCAATCAACATGAATTAGAACCAAATACAATGCAAACACTTTTTCTTAAAAGCATCCAATATGAGTGTTTGGATGTTCTAAACTTGATGGGAGTCGAAGATGTTTCTCAACTGTCATATAATACTATTTGTGATTTATGTAGACAATATTCATGAGGTAATAATAAAGAAAGGGCATCTCAGGAAATCATTTCAAGAGTTAGTAAATCATTAGGAGGTTCCATTACCTGATTTGAAATTGGGAATTTATCAGATAATTTCAAAACAATATCCTTAATTCTCTTAGTTCCCAACTAGACACTTTGAAAATAAAAAAGAAGCAAGAGGAGGAAACATGATGTTTGGCCATTGTTTGTCCAATATTTCGTAAGAAACATCCTTGTCATGAGTTTCCCTTGGATAATATTGAAATTTGTGCTATTTTTGAACAATATCATGACACAAAGGATTGTCCTTCACTACTTGGAATAAAATCAATCTATCAGGGAACTAGTTAAGGATTTGAGAAATTTTTTCTCATCAATCCAAAATGACCTTGTCCAAATAAACCATCAAGTATTCTTCCTAATCCTTCTGAGTATTAAAATGCATTTTGGGATAATTAGAAACACATGGAAAACCCCTTTCTCACTTGGTATCCACCAACATCATGGTCACAATGGACCCCTCGGGGACAAAACCAAGCTTGGAAACAAGGTTGGAGAGGTTCATTTCCTTTTGGAAATATGTCACAACAACATTCACAACAATTTGATTCTCAAACTAACTTCCATTTCAATAGGCACCGCTTCAACCAAAATTACAATTACCACCATCTCAACCACCCCAAAGGCCAACTAAGATTCCTACTCAACTTGTTCCTAACCTAAATAATAAAGTAATTCAACACGCTTACAATGATGAGTTTCTCAGCTATCCAAATTACCTTATCTCCCCTGTAGACCTTCAAGAAATTCATATTCAATCAGGTAATATAGCCAATCCTACTTCAGCCATCATTGACAAAAAAGATGATGGAGATAAAATCATAATGGATAATGTAACTTCTCCTGTCATTTCGGATCAAGACAATGAAGAGATAGTTGTTGAATAAAATAAAACAACTAATAAATCATCTTTATAAAATCAACCTAATTCTCTAGAAAAATCAGACAAACCAAAATAGGTGCAAACTCCCTCATATCCTAAAATATTGACTATTGAAAAGACCATTAAACAATCTGAATTTGATTTTTTGAGGGAATTGAAAAATTTCCATGTCAGAATTCCTTTATTATAATCCATAAAAGATGTACCTATCTATGAAAAATCTATTAGAGAACTGTGTTTGAAGAAGCCAAGAAGAAAACCAAAGGATCCTCCAACAGTTCAGATGCTTGGTCATTTATCTGATTTAATGCTTGGAAACATACTAAATACTAAGTACTTAGATACATAAAATCCTTTTGTAGATGTCTACATTAATAAATTTTTCATCTCAAATATTCTAATAGATATGGGAGCTTCTATAAATGTCATGACTAAAGAGACAATGGAAAAATTGCAGTTAAATAATCTTCGTCAAACCACTATTGTCCTTCAATTGGAAAATATATCACTATTCAACTTGAAGGTATCTAAGAAGACATAGTTATATTTGCATACTCCTAGGAGTATCCTACCAATTTCATGGTTATACAACCAAAATAAAATCTAGGGGGATACCCTTTGATCTTAGGAAGGCCTTGGTTGGCCATTGTTGATGCCTTCATTGGGTGTAGATCCAAATATATGACCATCTCTCAAATTTCTTCTACAAATAAACTGACATTTTATCCACTAGAAAAACAAAGCCTTGCTCATGAAACACCTATATGGATAGGAAATAAGGATATCCGATAGTGATAATGATAGAATCTAACAAGTCTTTATGATTGAACCAACCCTTTCTTTCAAGGAAAATACTGAAGATGATCTTATCTATGATCTTATTACTAATCCTAATTCACTTACTAATCAAATCATGCACATGATAGAAGAAACTCGACCTTTTTCTATGATTCAAAAATAATTTCAATCAAATCCAACCTATATGTATACTACATATGAAATATGTAGCATGCCTATATAAATGCTCCCAGGAAAGACACTCAACATAAATCCTCAACTGGAAGGACCACAAAGAAAAAGGTTGATTGAATCCCCTTTTGATGTTTAATTCTTAGCTAACCTTGATGTTGACATCTTTGACACTCATTTTTCCACTGAATAATAATGCAGGCTTAGCCAACTGGCTTTGTAAAAATTTTATAATTGAGAAGAGCATATTCGTACTTGGACTAGTGGTTTGGCTCAAGCTGCAATCCCTTCTTCTTACCATCCATTGGATCTAGTTTCAATTTGTGAAAGGTTATATAATCCCCACAATCACATGGCATTATTGGTTAATTGTTCCTATGCAATATTTTTAGTTACAACCACATTCATTTAAAAAATGATCCTTCTTCCTGGGGGGAATTCCATCTAAGAAATAATGACCTAGATATAAGTTTTAGTAATGTGTCTCTTTAGTCAAATAAATATATAATTCTTCATTATATTCCCAATAATTTCTCATTTCCTTATTTAAAGTTACCTCTCCAAGCTTCAATCTTTCCAAAATCCTCTAGAGAGGTAATATCCATGATAGCTTTAATATTGGGGTATGATGATTACTACATTGTTTATGAGTCTATTTTAGTATTGATTGATGGGATTTTTCCTACTTCCAATTAATAATCTATTAGAAATAGATTTGTTTAATATCTTGTAGAGTCCATTCATGAGAAATTATGTAATTTCCATATTTTCAGAATTTTTAGGCACCAATCCCATCTTGTATATTTTCTCTTATATTACCAATCCTCATGTTCTAATCATTCAAAACTTAGAAATTTAGATGAGATTGGTAATCATTTTCCAACAGTTGAATTGACTATGACATTGATTAAGTTTGATAATGGTTTTAAGGATTTTATGGATATTTTTTTATTTCATACTCACATTATATTTTATGGAAACCTTCCCCCTATGATACTTGATGAATTCATAAAAAATGTCCAATTGAGTCTAGAAACTAAGGTGGGATACTAGTACCTTCATAGGATCATATTTTCATTTGAATCTATGGGTTAGAGGTGAAACCCTACCTACTCCCAATTTACTTTTATCTCACATTTTTTCTCTGGAATATATTAGGTAGAGATCGCCCTCTGATCAGATTCATTTTTCATCTAAACATTACAAATGAACCTTTACCTTACCCATTGAAGTATGTTCTTCTATTGTAAAAAATAAATCAACATTAGAGGTTGTTAATAAAAATATGATTTCACTTAGTTGGCGTTGAATGTGTTCCACTGTGAATGCAAAAGTGACACCAGGCTAGGGTTTAGGGTTTAGGGTTTCTGCTGCTCTGCTACAACTGTTCGCCCCATTGGGGCACATCAATTTGAAGGAGGGAGGGCCAAAATGCCCCTCTTATAGCCAAACAATGATGAATGGAGGCATGGGCGAGGGCTCCAAGCTGCCCACCTTCAAACCTCCCCCTAATCTACAATCTGAGTTATTGACTGAAGGAACCTTCAAAGATAGGAGATGGACATTGATTCAGAGAAAGCACCGACACTTGCAAGTGCACTGAGGCCATGGCTCCCAAGAAAGTGTATCCCACAAGCACCACTTTCCCTGAAATACATTATCAGTTCTCCCCGCATTGAGGGACAAAAACAATATATGAGAGATTACACCTTAGTAGGAAAATGTTTAGGGCTCAGGCCCTTGGAATGAGAACTAATCAAATGGATACAACATTGGTGGAAGCCTAAAGGACATTATGAACTGCAAATGGGCTCCAAGGGTTTCTTCACCATCATCCTGCACAACCTCGAGGACTAAAACCACATTTTTGATGGAGGGTCGTATTTTTTCAACTCAGCTGGACTTTTCTTGAGGTTCTGGACATAGAAATTTATCCTTGAAACAGAAGACTTCACACATGCACCAATGTGAATCAGACTATATTCACTACCTCAGGAATTCTGGCTGGAGGAGGTTCTTGCAGGCATAGGTAACACCATTGACGTCTATGTCAAATCTTCGGAGGCCACCAAGAAAAGACGATACAACTCATATGCATGCCTCTATGTATACTTGAATATAGCTAAGTCTCTCTCGAGATCCATAGCCATAGAATACCATGATGAGGTCTAGATGCAAACCATTGACTATGAACATATTTTGTTCAGATGTAGGAAATTCCATGAGCACGAACATCTTTTTAGAGAATGCCCCCTCAAGTCCGCCAACAAAGAGGGGAATTCAAATGCTGGTAAAGACAAGGAAGTCTTCGCTCAGGTGCCTGGAACGTGGATACAAGGAGGAAGAAATCAAGAAACCCGAGCAAGTAAGGAGTCGTCCACCAACAACAAATATGTGGTCCTACAAGATAAACCGAAGGATCCCTCAGACCCCAAAGAGGTGTAGACAAAGAAAAAACCACAAGAGACATGAAAAGGGAAAGAGGTACCACTTCCGGAGAAGAGTCCAATCACTTTATCAAATAACCCCACCACTCGAATAGAGGATCACTTGGAAACAGAGGATGGGGATGTCGAGATGGACCTCGACGAGAAAGAACTAGCAGGTGTGGACTTGGAGCACCTAGATCATGCATATCGACACCAGAAATTGTACACTATACCTCCATATCAACTATGGAAAGTGCACAAGGTCTTCCTCAACTCCTCAGCTAGATCAATAGCTAGATCCAGTAAGGGTTTGGGAATACAAGGGAACCAGCCAAAGGATCAGAGCAAACCTCAGAAAGATGAAAAGAAAAGAGGGAGGAAGTCAACGAATAATCTCATACAAGAGATAGGTCACTTCATGGTGAAATCTAGTCAGATCCACCTTATCTCAGATATCTTTCCTCCTCTCCCATCCCCCACCTCCTCATGAAGATCCTCTTCTGGAATATAAGAGGTCTCAACGGGCGTAGCAAGCAAAAACTACTATGAGATCTGATCTTAGCAAAGAAACCGGACATAATGATGCTCCAAGAAACAAAATGCACTATTGAAGACATAGATATGATTCTCCCCTATTGTTGGAAGCAAGGGAAAGTGGTATCCACAATGGCCGCAAACATAGTTGGAGGCCTAGCTGTACTTTGGAACCCCAACACAACCATTATGGAAACCTTTATCATGACCAAATGGTCTATCACGACTGCCTATAGGCTCATCAACTCCAATAAACCTAGCCACCTCTCCAATGTCTACAGACCGACCAGTACCAGAGATAAGCAAGCCTTCCTTAGAATTCTGGAGCAAACCTTTGGTAATATTTTCGACTCCCAAAAGCATCTGAAAGATCAAATGAGCATGGTACAAAGACAAATTCGGGAGCATGGACTCACTAAAGATCTTAAAACTCAGGAAGCATCTTTAAGCCAACAGCTGGAAGATAGGAAATCCCAAGAAGAGATTCTGTGGAAACAAAAATATCGCATCCAGTGGCTCAAGGAGGGTGACCGAAACACCAAATTTTTTCATAGGTCCACCATTCAATGGTGGCACACTAATCGAATCACGCAGTTAACCTCCAACAATTGCCAATGACCAACTCATACATTCTCATGAGGATCTGGAAAAGGAACTAATCGCTTACTACAAAGATATCCTTGCGGAGCCCATACAGAATAGATCTCAAGCCATTTCCAAGGTTACACAACACATACCCACCCTAATCACTTAGGAACAGAATGCAGATCTACTCAAGCCCATCACTCTCGAGGAAGTAGATCAAGAACTCCAGAACACCCCCAAAGTCAAGGCTTCGGGACTGGATGAATTTACTAGCGACTTATTTCATCACTACTGGAAAATGATCAGGGAAGAGGTTTGGGAACTCATTGAAGACTTTAGATCTTCAGGGAAAGTCCTCCCAGCTCTTAATGCGACTTTCCTCACCCTCATTCCAAAAGAGGGGCATATCAATCACCCCAAGCAGTTTCGACCCATTTCTCTGTGCAACATCATCTATAAACTCCTAACTAAAGTGATCATCGGATGACTCAAGCCTATCCTACCACAGATCATCTCTCCAGAACAATTAGGTTATGTTGAAGGAAGGAATATCCTAGACAACGTCATCCTAGTGCATGAAGTGATTCACTCCTTGTAGAAAACCCGAACACCAGGTATGCTCTTAAAATTGGACCTTTCCAAAGCCTTTGACAAGTTAAGCTAGGATTATATGCATGCAATGCTCCTTGCCTTTGGTTTTGACCACACTTGGGTAGAGTGGATTCTAAATCTTACCTCCTCTACTTTCTTTTCTATCTTGATCAATGGGGTCCCTTCTTGTTCTTTTTCTCTCTCCAGAGGAATTAGAAAAGGTGATCCTCTTTCCCCTTTCCTTTTCATTATTATGGCTGAGGGTGTTAGTCGCTCCATTCACACCACCATAGAATATAAATCGTTGACTGGCCTACCCCTGCATGGCATCTCTCCTCCGATCTCTCACAACCAATTTGTTGATGACACCTTGATGATGGGCTCCCCCATAGTAAAGGAAGCCAACTCTTTCCTCTCTATCCTTCAAAATTTTTGTGATGCCTCAAGACTAGACTTTAACAAAGACAAATCCTAGATTTTCTTCTTCAATACACCAGCTTTGATTCAACGTCATATCTCAGAAATCTTGGGTTTCACCTGAAGCTCCCTTCCGTCCAAATACCTCGACATCCCCTTGCTAGACAACGCCCTCAGGAACAGTTCATGGGAGCATATCCTCACCTCCTTTGCTAAGATTCTTTCGTCTTGGACCTACAAATCCCTCAATATCCCCAGTCACCTCATTCTTCTAAAATTCGTGCTTCAATCCCTACCTGTTTATACCTTTTCTGCTCTTGCGGCCCCAAATTTTGTCCTTACTACCATTGAAAACTTGCAAAAGAATTTCCTTTGGCAAGGCCTTAAAACAGGGAAAAATATGGCACTAATCAGTTGGGATAAACTTTTCAAACACAAATCTCAAGGGGGCCTTGGGTTAAGGGACCCCTCAATTATGAACAAAATCCTAAGTGCCAAGTTCTGGTGGAGGTGGCTAAAAAAACCGCAAGATTTGTGGGCCAAGCTCTGGAGAAGGAAATATGCACCCAACATGGTGGAGAGAAACTTGATCATATGGAATGGGAACAACCCTGGATCCCTAATCTAGATGACAACTCGAAAAAATCAACATCTTTTCACAAGTCACACCTTCTGGGAAATAAAAAATGGGAGAACAACTTTGTTCTGGAAAGTTTCATGGTAGCAATGGCCAATTATCGAGCATGAAGATTGGGCTGACACCTTCAACATCATGACCACATAGGAAATCCTGACAAAAGTGGCAGACTACTGGCAGGACAACCTAACAGAGCCCACCTAGAGATGTTGGATTTCAAACAAGGATCACCTAAATGTAGAGGCACACGTGGACCTTCAACCCTGACACAACGAACTCAATAAAAGGAAAATCCCCATTCTGACAGGGGAGGACATCCTACGATGGGAATACATGCCAAGGGCACCTTCACCATAAAATAGGCCTATGCCATCAAAGCTCACTTAGACCCGTTACCCCTGTGGAAGGATTGGACCAAAATCTGGGCCCTGAAACACTAGCCAAAAATCAGTCTCTTCCTCTGGTTTGTCACTCACTCAAGCATCCTCACCTGGGATAACCTCTCGAAAAGGGGTTTTGTTGGTCCATACATCTGTATGCTTTGTGGAGAATAAGTCAATACTATGGACCATCTCCTCAACACCTGCCCCTACACTACTCAAGTTTGGGATCAATGTGCACTAATCATGCACACCTCAGACCGAAAACGGGATAGTATCATCAACACCATAGCAGAATGGAGAGACAAGGATTTTCAATCACCCCTTCTCAACCGTATCTGGAAAATTCTCTCGAGGTTTATACTTTGGAAAATATGGAAGGAAAGGAATAGAGTAATCTTCAAGAATGATCAGCTCCCTTGGTAGCACTGTTGGAACCAAACTCGCCTCAACACTCTGGAAACCATCAGGCTACAACATTGGCATGCAATGGATCTGAATGGCCCTCCTTCTAAGAAAAGTATTCTTCAGCATTGGAAAGTCAATCTGGTTCAGGATCCATCCCCTCACCTCTCAATCCCACCAAAGTAGCCCCATGGGTGGTGGCCCCGCGAGGAGGGCTTCATCAAGATCAACACAGTGAAGCCTCGAGGTAACCCAGAAAGCGGGTTTTGGAGTGGTCTTCTGCGATTACTGAAGCCATATTCTTCTCATTAACACAAGCATCCTAGGCCACACTATGAACAACGCTACTAATTTATGGGGGCTCATCCAAGGCCTACAATTAGTAATTGAGCACAACTTCACCAAGATGATTATTGAAGGGGATTCTCTAGTCATCACCCTCTCAATCCCCTCAAAGTAGCCCCATGAATTGGTCGCCCCCCCACGGAAGGCTTCATCAAGATCAACTTTGATGAAGCCTCCAAGGGTAACCCCCGAGAAACAGGTTTTGGAGTAGTCTTCCGCGATCACCGAAGCCATATTCTTCTCATTAACACAGGCATCCTAGGACACACTACGAACAATGCTTCTGATTTATAGGGGATCACCCGAGGCTTGCAATTAGCAATTGAGAACAACTTCACCAAGCTGATCATTGAAGGGGATCCAGTAGTCATTACCAATATTTTCTAGAGAATATTGAACTGAGCTAACCCAGAGCGAATCTCACCTTGCTGGAGACTCTCCTATGCACTAAGAAAAATTGTGAATCTCCTGCAACCGAATCAGGCCTTCATTACCTCACACATCAGGAGAAAGGTGAATCAAGTTGTGGATGAATTGGCATATCTGGGAACAAATTGGGAAGGACTGAAACTTTTGTGCCAAACTTCCCTCAATCCGACACACCCCATTCTCCAGTAATGCAACAAAAAATCCATAGCAGTGGATAGACCCCTAGATGGGGTGATAGTGCGGGACACATGGCACTTGAAGGTGATGCAAAGAGGCCAGCATGGATACTTCCATGTGACTGAAGCATGGAAAGCACCACTACCACCCCCATGAATTTAACTCCCTCATATGATGTCCCAGGCACCATTAATCCTGGTGCACCTAACCTTCTCAAGTTTTCCCCTCCATGGCTCTGCTCATTGAATGTGCCTTTACTCTGTGCATGCGACATCGCCTTATTCTTCCTCAACCATGAAGCCATGCCTCATTCCAGCCTCCCTCCTTCATTGTGCTCTCCTACAACTGGTTTTTTCTCCAGCTTCTTCTTGACCATCTGGGGTCTCTCCTTGTTCTCACCTTCTCCCCCTGGGCCGTCAGAATGTCGAGATAGAGAGGCAAGCCAAGAAGAGGCTCGCCTTGGCAACCAGTGAGACCTCAATTGGCCCTCGATTGGATACCTGCAACCTCCTTGGGATCCTCCCTTGGTTCATCCCCCATGCACTCCTCACATTCCTCATAGTCTGAGCAAGAACAACTCACCACCTCCAACCCTCCTGCTTCCCGGATTGAGGGGTTGGCACTCACTTATAGCTCACTAGGCTTTCCCGTAGGACCCAACCTGGACAAAGCCTCTTCATCTTGGGCGCCTCTTGTAGTACCACCAAATTCACTAGCCAGCATACCGGCTCCACCAGAGACCTCCTCCTCTCTCCCACCCTTGGAAGAACCACCTCTTCTTTAGGAAACTTAGCCTGGGCCACACTCCTTTTCAGACTCAGACCCAGACTCACATTTGTAGGATAGCATGGCCATTCTCCATGAGCTGGTCTTCAAGCTTTGACAGGGCCTAGATGACCTCTAGTTTTGGCTAGAGCTACTAGATGGGAAGGCCTTTGCGCTTCTCCAAATCCTCTCCACCTTCCATAGGGCCTTCCACTTCACACCAGATGCATCGGGGGTAGCAGAGCACGCCCATACAGAAGAATCCAATGAAAGGGGGCTTCCAACAGGAGGTGGTGACTCTAGGCAAGAAATGCACATGGCCATGGAATAGGATTACATGCACACAGAAGATGAAACACCCGGGGTGAACGTTACAACAAAATGGGGCTCGCATGTGCCCAGGGAAGTGGGAGGCACATGGCTCGACGACATACTGGAAATGGGTGACTCAGACACCGAAACTGATGAGAAAATGGAATGGAGAGGGAAAACTATTGAAGAGGAGCCCTGGGACCTTGCAACCCATGCCACCTCTCCTTCTGGTTGGCCAGCTTACAAGCCAGGTGTATGACCAGAACATGGGTCTTCTGTGGCCTCACGAAGGCCAGTATTAGAATTTACTTATGACTTTTAGTTTACTTTTCTTCATTCTGTTTTCAGTTTCTGTAATACTGGTAGTCATTTTGGTCCCAACACCGACTGGATGAACTGGTTTCCCCATAGGGAATTTCAGTTATTACAGTACGACACTACTGCACACTTTGTAACTCTAGCTTTTTGAAGACTCCTTGTATATAAATTCTTACTTAAAAAATAAAAAAATGATGATTTCACTTTGTCTTATTCCAATGTTAATCTAGCCATATGATCCTCGTCATATAATACATACCCAAAGAGTTTCTTATATATATTCTTCTTATACTCATTATAGTAACCCTGAATTGGAAATACTAGCAAACAAGGATAGGTGGGAGGATGTTCAATATTTGGTGAAATTAAATCATGAACAACTTGAAGAGTTGATGGTTCCTAAAGGGAAGACAGAGCTTTTAATTTCAACATCAACAAAATAACAAAACATTGACCCATAAGTGACTGGCATGTGTGAAGAATATGATTCAAATGAAGTTGAACGGGTGGAAGAATCAATAGCCAATATGACTATTACTAATTAAGAAAGGGTTAAAAAGGATCAAATCTAGAACATCTTGGAAGGGTTAGAAATCATGATAATAAAAAAGGGACACCTCAGCTAAGAAAATGGGTTCCAAAGATTGGATAGATAGTTGAAGCATGAGAAAATAATCAACAAGGAAAGAATGAATAAGGAAGAGGAATTAGAAGGAAAAAATACCATCTTGGGAACTAGATATAGAGAATATGAAAGTGTCAAATATTTACTAGAATATAAAGATACACAAATTAATATTTTGTTATCAAATTTTAATATGCCCTTGTCAAAGCATGTACAATCATAAGAGTTGATCATTCATCTAGGAGAATATAGCATTGAAGGAGAAAAATACCTTACTCATGCAAAATATCTTTGAACTAACAAAATAAAAGAGTAATATTGTAGAATATTGAAGCTGAGAAGTTACAAAAATATATTATTGAAAAATTGTATCAATCTAGACCTTTGTTGGAACTTTTTCAATTATCCAACGATATAAATAGTGATAATAAGCTAAAGGATATGTATATCCTTGAGTAAAATGTTGATGAAATTTTCAAACAAATAACGTCTTACAAGGCCAAGGTCCTAGAGCTTTCATAAAAATTTCAAAATGTGGAAAATATAATAATAACATAAGAAGATAAAGCTACTGGTTTGAATGTTTCACTAAAGGAAAAAACATCTATTCAAAATTTGCAATAGAAAATAGCTCAAAAAAAGTCACATATTAAGGGAACAATTCAAGCTCATGAGGAATTGAAGAAGATATTGCAAGATACTTAGAAGAAAATATCAACAAAAAATGTCTAATTTTCGCAAAGTATGAAATTTGGGATTATAATTGTTGGGACAGGTAAATAGCTACAGAGGAGAATAAAGGATCCGAAAGAAGTGGTGGTGTCTAAAGACATTGTTGCACTGAATCAAAACAAGCATGCTCCATGAGAGCACACATATATCTCTTCCAATTATGATAGACCAATCCATAAGTATCATCTATAAATAGGTTGGTCATGGAAAAAATCAACAATCACGGGATCACGTCGGTTGTACCTGTCCATAAAATGCGTATCTGGAATCCAAAGTGGACATAGTCAACCATTAGTTTAGTCAATGGTTGGACCCAAAGATTTGGTCAACTCCCTTAATATGAAAATTTGAGGTTCACTAAAGAAACGAATGTTCCAACACCCCCTCGTAGACTTAGATTGGAGGATTTTTTTTTACAAAGCACATAGATTTCCCCCTTGAATTTGTTATGACTGCAAAAGCTAATCAAGCACTATATAAAAACACTTCTGAAGAATTATGAACACTATCACCATCAACAATGATCAATTCAACGAAGGCATCCATCCAATGCAAAACTAGTTGCAAAACGACTATCCAAAACACAATCCCAGTTAGTCAGTTAACTAGACAACAAAATAACACAAGTGAGTCAATCAATCAATTAGACAAGAAATTCACCAAATCAATCTATGGAAATCCAACAGTCTATTCCAATCTAGAGAGTCTCTATATCAGGTACATTAAGCAATAGTACATCTCCCAACAACACAGTCGAACATGGTTTGGTCAGACTTATCAAAGCCAAGTCAAGTCAACAAGAAGACATCAATTGGGTTTACACATCAACAATTTAAAGTAATCCCCTCTTAAACACAACTGAGGGATATATAAGGAGTAGAAACAGTTCTTGTTGAAAAACAATAGTTGATGAAAAACATCTAGTTGAATCTAGGTGTGGAACCTCCAGTTGAAAAATATCGAGTTGAAACGCTAGTCAACTATCATGTCGGGTAGAACCATAGTCGACCACTTGCAAGGAAATTAATAAGGAAGAGGAACATTGCATGATTGTACAACCGATGATACACAATGATATGAATTTATCAAGTAATTATTTATATTCTCCAATGACCATTCATCAATCCAACCACAATCTATCTTGATAGTCGATAGTGCTCCATGGTGATGTCTTTCACGTCTATATTGCAAAGATATGAAAGCATGATTTCAATTCCTTCACTTTTTATGGTGAGGATGATGATAGGTCATAGATTTCTGTGTTGGCTGATCAAAGCAAGAAGGGTCAAGGTTTGGTTCACTCATAGGAGTAGAGAAACATGACATATGAACAATATGTCATCTGCAAAAATATTCTCAAATTCTTGCATGTGAGGGATATGAAACACATCAATCTATTCAACACAATCAACAATAGGTTTATCTTTTGGAAAACCAGTCTGAACTCCACTTTCAAAAAATAAAACTTCGTTAGTTAAAGTAAGGATATGTGTAGGTATGGAGAAAACAACAACATCATATCCAAGACTTGTTTTTGGTGAATTCATCTCAGGTGTAATAGGAACAAAAATACCCTATCCATTATTCCAAATTCCTCCTCCGGTATATCACATCTTGCTCAGTAGTCGGGACCTAATACATGTAGTGTGTTTTTCAAATCTGGGAGAAAAAACACAATCATCAGTCTTATTATGAATAATTTGAATACAATAAAGAGTATCAAAGGTGGAAACAATAATAAGCGAGCCTGGAATATCAACAACATAAATCGTCTTCTTATCTTTCTATAGTTGATGAACTTCATCTTCAAGGTTCTATTTGCAGTACTACAAGCCCTGAATAGCCACATCCTTCTTAGTAAGATTCAACAATAAGGCATCATAATATTCTTTCAAAGCCCGATATATATCAAATAGGTGGTTGTTATCTTCTTGAAGAGGAGTAGCTTCTTCATGAAGCTCATCAATATAGGTTTGTAAATGGGCAACTTCATTTGCTAGCTGGGTATTGGATTCTTCCAATGTGTGAAGGTTTGTCTTCAAGACATCATTTTTTGTATGAGAAATAATTTTCACTTTCTTCTCTATATCATATAAAAGATCGGATTTATTTCCAAAATCATCTACAAGATCCTAGAAAACAGTCTCCATTGTTCGTTCTAGGTCAGAAAATTTCCTAGATTTCTCATCAAACAATAGAAAAAGATCAATTTAAAAAAGGGAAGCCTCATCTTCTAGTTGGGTACAGGTTGTGTCCAATGTTGAGCATAGACTTATAAAGAGAAAGGGGGGGGGGGGGGTGAATCAATATAAGATTTTTTTTTACTTTTTCAAACAATCATCAACCATAAGAAAACAATCATTGCAAAACAAGGAACACAAGATTTACGTGGAAACCCTTTCGGGAGAAAACCACAAAACTTCTCTTTACAATTATTTGTAGGCACCAACATACTATTAAAAATTTTTATAGGCACCAACTTATTGGAGACACCAATCCCCACTACTACAAATATTGGTAGGCACCAACCTACTATTATAGATATTTGTAGAAGCCAATCAACTGGAGACACCAATCCCCACTGCTAAGCACCAACTTAGTGAGAGACAACAATCTTTTACAGATCTTTGTAGACAAAAATATATTGGAGACACCAATCGCCACCACTAAGCACCAACTTAGAAAGAGACACCAATCTCTTTGTGTGAGTTTCACCAACCTTCACCTTGTCTTATTACTACTTTTTTCTTCACTAGGTATGCATGTTGCTTCTTCCTCACCAAGTTTACTCACTTCTTCTACCTCCACCAGGTCTTCTCACTACTTCCGCCTTTACCAGGTCTTACCAAAATTTGAATCTCAAACCTTATCATTTTGGGCCTCTTCCGAAGAATGAACTTGTAAAACATGTTAGGTATCCAATTTTGAAAATATCATTATGAAACTTTTACCTGAGGTACTTCTATATGTCTCCTCTATTCTCTAAATTTTTCATAGTTTGAAAAGTCCCAGAAAATAATTTATAGTGAAAATTCCAAGGTGACCTGTTTGGAACTTATTTAAGGAGCATTCAAGAACCCTAACTTCCACATAAAATATCTCCAAAATTATATAGAACCAACATCTGAAATTTGTACCACATGTACACCACAATCTCTCCTCTCTTTATGCAAAGTTTCAAGGTCTGAAACATCCCATAAAATAAGTTATAGCGAAAGTGCCAAGATGACATATTGAAACTAATTTCAGGAGCATCCATGAACCCTAACTTCCACAGGGAATATCTATGAAAGTGTAGTGAAACAACATATGAAATTTGTACCACATGTACACCACGATATCTCCTCTATATCTACAAATTTTTAAGGTCCGAAACACCCTAGAAAATAATTTATAGCACTAGTGCCAAGATGACCTGTTTGAAATTGATTTCACAATTCAACTTTGTGTTGGCACAGGGTCAGACCCAGGGTTGAATGCTCAAGAGCACACCAACAAAGCCCTAACTACCGACCCTTTCGGCAACACTTGCGAAGTAGATGAAGTCTCACCCAAGGTAGAGGAAGGGGTGGTTACAAGACTCAGGTGTCTGCAACCTTAGCTGGGACACAGATATGTGATTATATTACTTACAACACACTTATCATTGATCATTCATCAAGATTCAACCCTTATTAGACCTCGCAGTTAGCACATAACATCTTATCATTTACTCAGAGCTAATATATTTCAACACTTAGCAACAGTAAAATAGATCAGATCCAGTAGATCAACACTAAACATCTTCATACATGACAGATCTAACATTCATATGCATCTAAGAAGTATAAAGCATTAGTATATCTATCTAAATCTATCAAAGAACTTAGCAAAGAGAGATATAAACACATAAAGTCAAAGCACAAAGCACAACACACAGTATTTACGCAGTTCACCCCCACTCTGGGGCTACGTCCACCAACTCTTCTTCTTTATTAGCTTCAGTTAATTAGTTACAGGCACTAATATTATCAAACCCTACTTTGCGTAGGATAAGAGATCTACATACCTCGTTTGATCATCCTTCTCCAGGTAGATCTGGCACTCATCTTTCCACAATCTCTTACAACAACTTGCACTCAGTTATGCAATTTCCACACAACATAGAGCTCTTACAGTCACATAGATCATCTCTCTGCACTAAGCAATCACATCTACTGCACTAAGCCAGTGGATTTTCTTACATTGCCTAAGTATGCATTTATATATTACAAAAGAGGGCCTAAGCATGGGTAAACCCATGGGCCGACATCCCTTTCCCATAACATTAACCCAAAACCCTAAAAGGGCCCCAAAAGTGGGCCGAGATCCTGTAATATCTGCTTCACCTGGGGCTCGATCTTTGACAGGCTGTTGAAGTCAAAAAATGGTCAAATATGACCAAGTGTTCCTCAAAACTTGGTCAAGGGACAACATGCCCCCAACACTCACCTGTGACTCGTCTCGAGTCACTCTAGTCTGATCAAATCTGCTTCGAATGTCTCGATCCTAGCTTGAGCTACTTCGACCTGCTGCAGTACGACAATTTCTTGCTCAGTGAACTCCTGGATCACTGCATCGTTGACTGGTCCTTCCATGCACTGTTATATGATGATGACAACCTGTTCAAGCTTGACTGCCTAGCTCTCAACTTTAGTGAAAAGTTGGCATGCTTTCTATTGGATTGGTTGAAGTCATTGAGAGACTTCCATAACTTTACTTTGCAGCATGTGTACCTGTTTTTGGGCGGTGCGTTGTTCTGGAAATTGCTTCATTCTGTCAACTGGGGTCAAGGCCTTTAGCTGCACCTGTAGCATATATGCATGTTTCTTTACTTCTTGGACTTGTGCCTCTAATGTCTGTAATTATGGGTTCTCTGTGAGGTTCTCATAAGTTTGGGTGCTTCTAGCGCTCAACTTCTTACATTCCAAAGCCAAGGTTTGTAACATGTCAACTGCGCTACGAGCAATTGCCTCCCTTAGATCTCTTACTTCTTGGGGAGTCTCGGGCACTGTACGGAGTTCTAGATATGAAATGCGTTGTTGAAGTTGTTGGATTACTTCTTCAAGTTTTTCCACCTGTTGTGGGACACGTTCTTCAATCTTCACTTCGATGATCGTCACAGAACGAAGTGCTTTGTGAACTCGTTCATGTACGTCAAGTTGCTCTGCTAGAATTTGGTCCTTTCTCTGCTGTAACTATGATTTCTCCTCCTCCCACTTCACTTGTAAGGCAAGTTGTTCCTATTCTGCCTTCCTCTGTTGTTCTATAAGTGTTCTCTATACTTGTGCGAAAGCCTGGGTGGCTTGTGTTGTGTCTTCTTGAGCTCGTCGAAGGCGATCTTCGACTTGGTCGACAATCTGGTGTAATTGACTGGGCTCATCACTTGTTCCTACTGTTCCAGTCATCAAGGGCGTAGTAGAAATGGCTTGGCTAGACTAGAGTGCCTGCTGCACTTCTTGAAGTTCACCCTTGAGTCGGCTGAATATATCCTCTCGCTTCGCTTCTTGCCTTTTTGTGATCTCTAGTGAGGCATCATTCAACGCAGCGATCAAGAAGTTGAAGTCATCCTATGTGAGGGTAATCTTAAATGTAGTTTGGGTGGCCTTATTTTTCTTATGGGATGAGGGATTTGGTGGGGTGACCTTCCTTTTCTTAGAGGGATCCTCCTCCTCTCTAGGTGGAGTAACCTCGCCTTTGTTTTTCTCAACTTTTGTGCCACCTATTTCTTCACCATCACCTCCCTGCATAGGTGAGATCGGAGTAGTCTTCATGGATGTGCTATGGATATATTGAACTTCATCATCCTTCTTAGTATTTATCGGTCTAGGTGTATTCAGTATAGCTTCAGGGCTATCCACATCGGACATTTCTGCAAGGTCCGTTGGAACAAGGAGGTCCGCTGACCATTCCTTGGTAATTTTCTCAAAGTCTTCTTGTGTCAACTGGTAGTACGACTGAAGCTAATGTTTGTGCTCATTAGTGCACACTGTGATATAGGTGAAGTGGAAATCCACATTGAATTTGATCAAAGGTCTAAACCTATGAAGTGTGTTTGGCATGAGGCACGGTGTAGAGTAGATTGCATTCTTCAACTGGTTATAATAGGTATGAAAGACGACATTGGACTTCCACTGCTTGTTCATGTCACTAGAGTAGCACAACGTAAAAAACTTCATGGCCAGTGGTTCGAAGGGTTCGATCTCTGGAAAAGTGGCACCTTATGGTAGCTTTTAGGCGATGAAAGTGATGAGTATGAGCAAAAAACTAAAGTGGAACTCATACCCTTAGTCTTGCGCTTCTCTGTAGTCAAGCTCTAGCTGAATTACCAAGTACTTTTCCCAGTTCATTTGTAGTCCCTCCGTGCACTTCCCTGCGAGGTCAACTACAAATCTAGTCACTTGTGCTGGTCTGTTCTTACAGACTAACTTTCCTGCATTCATCTAGCAATCGAGGTGCACTGTTGCATTCTCAATGGAGGCTACCTTGTAGCCTCGCGTTCCCTTCTCTACATCGCCATATGTGTCCTTTATTCATTGGGAGAGAGTGTGATCTACGGTCTTTCAGGGGTAAAACTCCTGCGGGTCATGGCCCTACATGCTTATCCATGTGATTCGATTGATCAGAATTGGATCCACAGTGATGCACCGGCCCAACCATAAGTATCCTCTGTGGTAGCAGGACAACAACAATATGACGCATGAATTCACTTCCTGATGCCTCCCGAAATGAGGAATCCTCATCACATTGAGGAGGGTTGACTGTGCGAGGCTATGGGTCCATTGATGAGGGACAATCTTCATGTTCCTAACTTTTGTGATAGTTAAGTACTTGTGTGAGGCTAGGATACTGTAAACTTTTCGACCTCCAAGGTTAAAATCACTAAATTTCAGCGCTGCGAGCTTGTCCTGGTCAGCCCTAACTATGCGCACCCATTTTGGGAGGTACACAATGACCAAATCATAGTCGAAGTCTTTGGGTACAGTGTCTCGATTCACTGTGTTTCTTAGTGGTGGGATATATTTAGGCAAGATACTTGGGATCATCTTCATAGTGGAAAAATCGTTGCGATCTTAGATCATTTTTTCGAAGGCGGTCGGGATGGTCCTGCTCGAGCAGTGGAGGGGGAATGTTATCCAAATTTTTGGTCATTGGGATGATGTCATGATAGTGTCATGATAATAGAAAATCAAACTCTTTATTAAGAACATTTTCATGAGAAAGGTTACACTTGTCAGTTTTCAAAAGCTTAGTTTAAAAGATAGTTCGCAGGCTGCATATATACTCTCCTGCGAGAATCCTTAATTCCCGCAGGCTGCTTTCAGCATGACTACGAACTTCTCTCACTTCACTCAAAGTCAGGGTGCGGACATGTTTCTAAAGAAGGAAAATGGATGAGTTCTCGATTCTTCTAGGAAGAATCTTCTAGAAGGATGAGTTGGCTTTCGAATGGTTGGCAAAATACTGACTTTCCAGATATCTTGGGATCATTCTCTATCCAAGTAACTAAACTATCTTCTCCTATATATTGAGGAGATTGCTCATGGAAAGGGTTAACAAGAAAGATTAGAAGCAAGCTAGTAAGAGATTGATTGGATAATTAGTGCAATACTGTATGGAGGACTGATGCTACAGCAGCAAAGGACAATAGCAAGGTCATCTTATGTGGTTGATTTTCTTCATGCATGAGCAAGTGTGTGTGTCAGAACTAGAAGCCATTGAAAGGAGATCTACGACATCAAGGCTCAGGTTGNTCCATTTCTCTTAGTTCGTTCAATAATCTAGATCTAGGGAAAGAGTAGTATTCTGTCTCGTTTTGTTCTAGATCCAGGTGGATCTAGGGAGATTGGTCTGTGTCCGCACTCACGAATTTATCCGTTAACAAAATTGGCGACTCATTTTGTACAAACAAACTTTTGACCGTTATATATATATGGGTTCCACCGGCTTATTTTACAATTGTGTACATTTTAATGTGTTTGATTTTATAAATGATTGAGATGTCTGTCTAACACATAATTAGCTAACGCATATGTTAATGTATTAAGACTTCTCGGAATGTGTTGATATTCTATATGATCAAAATGTCTTTCCAAGAGGCGAATCCGCAAATATACTCTTAATAATGTAGGACTTCGAATAGAATAGACATTACTTAGCTGTAGCACCACTAGCTGTGAGTCAAGTCGCACAACCAAATGACGAATTCCAAGAGAAATAGCATCAACCAATAACTCAATCACAGTGCTATACTCTGCGATGTTGTTGGTTGCCCACCCAAGACATACACCTCGTAAAGATATAAGCTTGTTTGTTGGGGCATATATATCCCAGGCAGCGGATGCTAAGTTTCGAGTACTACGACTAGCACCATCGGCGAAGCCAAGATAAGGTAGCGAATACTCCAACATCTGGCAATCAAACACAACGTAATCATAAGGGTAGAGACCAAATAACGTCAAACTCAAAACTAAAAAATGATCACACACACTCAGTATGATACATAAAAATACAAGTACATCATGCACAAATGACTCATGCATAGTACTTCTTTAAGTACAACCCATTTCTGGGTTCGCTCAAAGGTATCCCATCATGATCTACTAGCTCATATGCCCCCTTTGCCAAAACTTTTCTAACAATGTAAGGCCCACGCCATATTGGTTCGAATTTCCCAGCTCCTAAGACATCTTTATCTTGTTCATATAGAAGAACAAGATCTCCTTCAGAGAAGACACGAGGCTTGACATGCTTGTCATACTGTGCCTTAACATGTTTCTTCTGGGTTTCTATTACAAGAGTAGCGTCACGGCGAGTCTCGTCTAATCGAATTAAATACAACAGACGTTCTTCTTCGGCAGAGGTATTTGGTAAAAGTTCTACAGCTAGCTTCAAAGACGGAATCTCACATTCTATCGGCAGAATGGCTTCCATGCCATAAACTAATCGAAAAGATGTGAATCCCGTGGCAGACTTAACATATGTCCAATATGCCCACAATGCCGAGAATAACATTGTGTGCCAGCTAGTCTTATGGATTCCTATCATCCGTCGAATCATAGTTATAAGAACCTTG
>SNQJ01S0045296.1:43104-54972 GCA_010110895.2 Picea sitchensis | reverse complement strand
GAGTTGGCTTTCGAATGGTTGGCAAAATACTGACTTTCCAGATATCTTGGGATCATTCTCTATCCAAGTAACTAAACTATCTTCTCCTATATATTGAGGAGATTGCTCATGGAAAGGGTTAACAAGAAAGATTAGAAGCAAGCGAGTAAGAGATTGATTGGAGAATTAGTGCAAGACTGTATGGAGGATTGATGCTACAGCAGCAAAGGACAATAGCAAGGTCATCTTATGTGGTTGATTTTCTTCATGCATGAGCAAGTGTGTGTGTCAGAACTAGAAGCCATTGAAAGGAGATCTATGACATCAAGGCTCAGGTTGTATATTTGTCTTTCAGTTAATTCAATACATGAATATGTCCCTTTCCCATAATGATGATGTCATCTTATTACATGATTCCTTGATCACATGTATAGACTAGGTATTGAATACATTAATTTTCTTGTACTTCGATTGGTTTGTACTGTTGTGATTGGACGACACGAGAGCATCGAAGCGGAGCAAGGAACAAAAAATATTTAAGGAGAGCATTCATAAGGTATGTCCACTATCCATTTCTCTTAGTTTGTTCAATAATCTAGATCTAGGGAAAGAGTAGTATTCTGTCTCGTTTTGTTCTAGATCCAGGTGGATCTAGGGAGATTGGTCTGTGTCCGCACTCACGAATTTATCTGTTAACATGGAAGCTGGAAATGCTCCCGAGGATGATGCCAGTACACCTATAGACACTCCTCACTCTGAAATGACTCTCTTAGTCATTAAATCAATAAAAAATTCTTTAATTACTTTCTCAGCAGCGTTGATCTTGTTTGACATACAATCTTGGGTCAGCTAGCTCGGGTGCGAAAGGAATTTAGAGACTACAGTGAATAGTATGGGAACAAGGCAATGATCTCAAGGTGAATTAATCTCATGTTTTTCACTCAAATTCTCACTTAGAAAAAAGTATTCTCGGTGTGTGGTGTGATGGACTAAGTAGGGAAAATTAGCAATGGTTTGCTGACAACGGTTATGATCCTTCATTAACCCCTGTTTGATCTGTTATGGCATGTTTCAGTGGTTGGATGATGAACCTTTATTTCTTTTTTGGCTGTTCGGAGAAGAAGTCGAACGGGTATATCGACCCCAATGACTATATTGCTTTGACATGGCAAAGTACTCTTTGTCATTGTTATGATATCTCGAGGAAGCTCCAATTCTGCAATTTTTCTTTCTGCGAAGTGTCCTCTAGAACCTCCTATAATCTTACAATATTAGCTCGTTTCTTTCTTAACTTTCTAGCCTTCTTCCCAGTGAGCTTCGTCTCAATAATGCTTTTATTATTCTGATGCTTATCTTCCGTGGTCTTAGTTACTTCACGTTGTTGAAATTCTTTCCTAGTGTTCCTCTGTAATACTTCTTCTGTATTGAAAATAGGTAACTCAATCTTCTGCGGATCCTCTAGTGTTCTCTTAGCCTCGACATCGGAGTTGCTAGTATTAAATATCTGTGATATGCTCTTTTGTTCTTCAATCAAGTGCACAATCCTTCTTGTCATAAATTCTTTTAACTCTTGCTTCTTCTGTTCCAAAACTTCTTCTTCCTCTTTTCGTTTGGCTTGTTCTCTATCAATCCAAGTTTTTCCTATGAGCATGGTAAATGGGGCACTGTCTTCAACAAATTTAATAATCTCAAAGTCTTCCTCTGTCGAAGTTCCATTGAAATTCATAGGTATCCGGGTGAGCCTTCCACATCGGTTTACTAACTTTCCTCTAAATAAACTTGTTCCTCCTAGGGAAGGGAGCATGGCAGGATTTCCTATAGCTTCCCAAGTTCTTTCTGGCATAATGTTCACTTGTGTTTATTCATAAAGAATACTATCAATGTCGAAGTCCTCTATTCTTTCTTCGACTTTCTCCTTTTCTTTGAAGATCTCTGGTAATTGGACATCTTTATGTTCCTCCAGGGTTTCTTTTATCCATATTAATATTTTCTCTGATTCTTGCTAGGTTTCTGCCTTTTCTGGATCTGCCTTCTAGTCTTATTGATTCAGATTGAGCCTTTCAAACTTAGCGATCATTATAGGGAAATCCAATACGTCGTGGCCCAAATCTTTGCAACAGAGATAACTAGATCTCCCACCAGGGCATTCCTTAGCAAGATGTCCCGGTCTTCCGTAGCTGTAACATAGGGTTAATCCTCTCTTTCTCTTAAATGATCCCCAACTTCTTCTGTACTGTGCACCAGGATCATGGTAACTATCCTACAAAAAATTATTTCTAGGATCCTGCATCCACTTGTTAGTCCAAACATTCTTTCTATGCACAGGTATAACATATCTATCATTATACTTATCAGATCTATTCATATCAAACTTTCTTTCATCTATTACTGCCCTATTTTTAAGCTAGGACAAAATCTATCAAACATACCTAGATCCATGTTCTAGAAAAATAAACATTTCAATTATCTTACTTCTATAGGGCACAAAGCTTCTAGTTCTAAGAAATTTTGACTATTCTTACCTTTATTAGAGCACAAAGCTTATAGATCTTACCTCTTTTCTACAGATCTGACCTCTTTATTTCAGTGTTTTCCACTTTTACTTTTCTTAGAGCACAGAGCGTTTAGATATCGCTTCTTTTCTTTAGATATGATCTTCCTTTCTTCAGATCTAACCTTATTCCTATCAAAAATCTTCACAGGTCGAGTAAAAAGTTGCGCACTAGGGAAATAGATCTACGCACAGAGCTTTCTTTTGCACAAAGTTTCTTCTTCCCCAGTTCCTAGCAATCACAGTTTTAGGCCCCAAAAACATAACCATTTGTTGGCACAAGGGCAGACCCAAGGTTCAACACTCAAGAGCACACCAACAAAGCCGTAACTAATGGCCCTTTCAGCAACACCTACGAAGCAAATGAAGTCTCACCTGAGGTAGAGGCAGGGGTGGTTGCAAGACTCAGGTGTTTGCAACCTTAGCTGGGACACAGATATGTGATTATATTACTTACAACACACTTAGAATCGATCATTCATCAATATTCAACCCTTATTATACCTCGCAGTTAGCACAGAGCATCACATCATTTACTCATAGCTAAGATATTTCAGCACTTAGCAACAGTAAAATAGATTAGATCTAGTAGATTAGCACTAAGCATCTTCACACATGACAGATCTAACATTCATATGCATCTAATAAGTACAAAGAATTAGTAGATCTATCTAAATCTATCAAAGAACTTAGCAAAGAGAGAGATAAACACATCAAGTCAAAGCACAAAGCACAACACATAGTATTTACGTGGTTCACCCCACCCTGGGGCTATGTCCACCAACTCTTCTTCTTTATTAGCTTCAGTTAATCAGTTACAGGCATGAAGCTTATCAAACCCTACTTCGTGTAGGACAGGAGATCTGTGCACCTCACTGGATCCTCCTTCTCCAGGTATATCTGGCACTCAACTTTCCACAATCTCTTACAACAACTTGCACTCAATTCTACAAGTTCCACACAAAATGCACATAGCTCTCAAAGTCACATAGATCATCTCTCTGCACTAAGAAATCACATCTACTGCACTAAGTCAGTGGATTTTCTTACATTTCCCAAGTATATATTTATATATTAAAAAAGAGGGCCTAAGCGTGGGTAAACCTACGGGCTGACATCCCTTTCCCATTACATTAACCCAAAACCCTAAAAGGGCCCCAAAAGTGGGCCGAGATCTTGTGATCTCTACTTCGCCTATATGAGAAATAATTTTCACTGTATTTTCTATATCATATAAAAGATCGGATTTGTTTCCAAAATCATCTACAAGATCCTAGAAAACATTCTTCATTGTTTGTTCTAGGTTAGAAACTTTCCTAGATTTCTCATCAAACAATAGAAAAAGATCAGTTTAAAAAAGGGAAGCCTCATCTTCTAGTTGGGTACGGGTTGTGTCCAATGTTGAGCATAGACTTATAATGAGAAAGGGGGGGGGGGGGGGGGGGGATGTTGAGCATATAGACTTATAATGAGAAAGCAAGAATCAAGATAAGATAATTTTTCTTTTTCAAACAATCATCAACCATAAGAAAACAATCATTGCAAAACATGGAACACAAGATTTACGTGGAAACCCTTTCGGGAGAAAACCACAAAACTTCTCTTTACAATTATTTGTAGGAACCGACATACTATTAAACACATTTATAGGCACCAACCTATTGGAGACACCAATCCCCACTACTACAAATATTGGTAGGCACCAACCTACTATTATAGATATTTGTAGAAGCCAATCAACTGGAGACACCAATCCCCACCGCTAAGCACCAACTTAGTAAGAGACAACAATCTTTTATAGATATTTGTAGACAAAAATATATTGGAGACACCAATTGCCACCACTAAGCACCAACTTAGCAAGAGACACCAATCTCTTTGTGTGAGTTGCACCAACCTTCACCGAGTCTTCTTACTACTTTTTTCTTCACTAGGTATGCTTGTTGCTTCTTCCTTCACCAAGTTTACTCACTTCTTCTACCTCCACCAGGTCTTCTCACTACTTCCGCCTTTACCAGGTCTTACCAAAATTTGAATTTCCAAATGGAAAATTTCTCAAACCTTGTCATTTTGGGCCTCTTCCAAAGAATGAACTTGTAAAACATGTTAGGTATACAATTTTGAAAATATCATTATGAAATTGTTAACCAAGGTACTTCTATATGTCTCCTCTATTCTCTAAAATTTTCATAGTTTGAAAAGTCCCATAAAATAATTTATAGTGAAAATTCCAAAGTGACCTGTTTGGAACTTATTTAAGGAGCATTCAAGAACCCTAACTTCCACATAGAATATCTCCAAAATTATATAGAACCAACATCTAAAATTTGTACCACATGTACACCACAATCTCTCCTCTCTTTATGCAAAGTTTCAAGGTCTGAAACATCCCATAAAATAAGTTATAGCGAAAGTGCCAACATGACGTATTGAAACTAATTTCAGGAGCATCCATGAACCCTAAATTCCACAGGGAATATCTATGAAAGTGTAGTGAACCAACATATGAAATTTGTACCACATGTACACCACAATATCTCCTCTATATCTACAAATTTTTAAGGTCCGAAACACCCTAGAAAATAATTTATAGCACTAGTGCCAAGATGACCTGTTTAAAATTGATTTCACAATTCAATCTTTGTGTTGGCAGAGGGGAAGACCCAGGGTTCAACCCTTAAGAGAACACCAACAAAGCCCTAACTACTGACCCTTTTGAAAACACCTTCGAAGCAGATGAAGTCTCACCCAAGGTAGAGGAAGGGGTGGTTGCAAGACTCAGGTGTCTGCAACCTTAGTTGGGACACATATATGTGATTATATTACTTACAACACACTTAGCATTGATCATTCATCAATATTCAACCCTTATTATACCTCGCAGTTAGCACAGAGCATTGCATCATTTACTCAGAGCTAAGATATTTCAGCACTTAACAACAGTAAAATAGATCAAATCCAATAGATTAGCACTAAGCATCTTCATACATGACAGATCTAGCATTCATATGCATCTAAGAAGTACAAAGAATTAGTAGATCTATCTAAATCTATCAAATAACTTAGCAAAGAGAGAGATAAACACATAAAGTCAAAGAACAAAGCACAACACACAGTATTCACCCCCACTCTGGGGCTATGACCACCAACTCTTCTTCTTTATTAGCTCTAGTTAATCAGTTACATGCATGAATCTTATCAAACCCTACTCCGCGTAGGAAAGGAGATCTACGCACCTCGCTAGATCCTCCTTCTTCGGGTAGATCCACAATCTCTTACAACAACTTGCACTCAGTTTTGCAATTTCCAAACAGAATGCACAAAGCTCTTACAGTCACATAAATCATCGCTCTGCACTAAGCAATCACATCTACTGCACTAAGCCAATGGATTTTCTTACATTGCCTAAGTATCTATTTATAATTTATATATTACAAAAGAGGGCCTAAGCATGGGTTAACCCACGGGCCGACATCCCTTTCCCATTACATTAACCCAAAACCCTAAAAGGGCCCCAAAAGTGGGTCGAGATCCCGTGATCTCTGCTTCGCCTATCACTCCATCTTTGACACGCTGTCGAAGTCCAAAAATAGTCAAATATGACCAAGTGTTCCTCAAAACTTGTTCAAGGGCCAACACTTTGCTAATCCATTTTCACACACACACTTTCTCTCAATGCTTTCTCTTTTTATACTTTTTCATAACCCTTCATGAAGGGACATGTCCCTTCATTAAATAATTAATTCCAAATACGATGTGAAAATACCCCAAACCCATGGGTTTGAAACCACCATCTCATTTTTTACCTTTTCACATGCACCCCTTTTTTAATATATATATATATATATAATGTCGTGTGTATATAAATCAATCTTGGAAACGTCGCTTGTATTGTAATTCCATAATATGACATTAATGACATAATTAATCCTTTGACATCAATGACAATAATTCCAACATCTAGTTCATTCTTAAATCGCGATTCCTAGACCGTAATTGTGAAATGACAACCTGCAAGTCCATTACCTCTGTATGAAGTTAATTATGAGATTATTGCAAGGAAATGACCTCTTTCTCACAAATCTACTACAATTTATGAAGAAATAAGACTTCATCTTCATCAAGCATACCCACCATTGATAGAAGGAAAGAATCAAAGCACGAAATATGAAAATGATGGTTTGAAAAAGAAATGGGTTCATGATAAGTCGACCATAAACAATAAGTCACTAGTTGAATTATACCAAGTCGATCTTCTGGGATGTTACTTGAAATAAGTAATCAACCTCTATAGAGCCATTAATGTAGATCCAAGCATGTACCAATTCCACATATATGATACCAATCACATGTATCTGGTCGTTCATGCCAAGAAGCCACCAATTGACATATCTTAGTTATGGACAACGCCATGTACATTATACAAATGTGTGCTTCGTCAATCATCTAGGGAATACACCCACGTGATCGGGTCGAAGAGGGTCTGATTTGAGGTTGGTGTAGACTTGATTCTCTAGTCAACAACAAGAGATAGGGTGCATCTTTTCTAGTTGATGTAGTAAGGCTTTGAATCTGTGAATCAACATGGAGTCAGGTCAGATCTGGTTTGGTTATATCATTCGATACATGATTCCGTCAATCTCTTATTCATCAAACAAACAATAAGTGGAAATTTGGGTGTATACTGGTCAACACCAAGGAGCCAATTGAGTCGGGTAAAGAGGGCTCTGGTCGAGTCAAGCTATAAGAAGAGAATGTGGGAGCTAGGGAATTCACATAATTCTAGTCAAGTTGGCGTCTAGTCGACGAGATGCAAGTTTGTTCGAATACCTATCCTTGAGGAAGAAATAGACGAATGTGTAGTTGAGACAACTTGCAGTCGAGTTGAGGAAGATAGATGATTTACAACTAATTAAACCCTCCAATCGGTCGAATGTAATTTTTTCTACATGATATAGTAAAAGAAGGATTGATTCTAGTCAAACGTATCTTTGTCTTGTTTGCAAGAAAATATCTCTATGTGACTCGTGTCCAGTTTGCTGGTAAACCAGTGGTTGATGTATCAACACATTCAATAAAAAACCATCAATATTCAAAGTTGGTTCCAATAATAAGTTCACCAAACCAACAAATTATAAAATTTGAGTCTCTTAATCATCAAGAAAGAAAGCTTGAGCAAACTCCAGTTGAGTTACCAGTATAAAACCTAGCCAAATTTTAAGTAGCTCCAATACATGATAGAAAAAGGGTATCATTCCTAGAACAATCAGATACACATCAAAACATTCAACAAAGATCAAATGGATTCACCACTATCTCAACCTCATTTTTGTTCTCTACAAACCTAATATCACAAACCCAATGAATCTAATACCATGTTGGGATAGGTAATTAACCTTAGAGGAGAACAAAGGATCTGAAAGCAGTGGTAGTCTCTAAAGACACCGTTGCACTGAAGCACAAAAAGAATGCTCCATGAGAGCATAAAGAGATCTTTCCTGATGATGATAGACCGATCCATATGGATCATCTATAAATAGGTTTGGTCATGGACCAAACCAACAATCATAGGAACACGTCAATTGTACCTATCCATAAAATGTGGATCTAGAATCCAAAGTGGACACGGTCAACCATTAGTTTAGTTTGCAGTTGGACCCAAATATTTAGTCAACTCCCTTAATATGACAAGGTGAGTTTTACCAAGGAACCCAATGTTCCAACAATAATTCACCAAATAACCATGTTCAAACCATTTTTTCAATTCTCCCATCAAACTAAAGCCTTGATGAAAAATAACGAGATATCAATAAAACATGGTCATAAGTATCTCAAAAGGATGAAATTGTAAGTTGAGTTATGTTGATTAAAGTTGGTTGTCATTGATGTCAACCCTTGAAGAAAGCCCCGTAGCACAAAGGTTGGGTAATGGACCCAATATTGTTTGATGTAAAGATGACTCATTATTGTCTTATCATGGTTGATAATAAGTAGCAATGGATGAACTCCAAAGTGGTCCCCTTATGGTGAAATCCCTCATGGGAAGACGCTTTGTGGATTGAGTTATACTAGAAGAATGGTTAGAGAACCCATGATTATTTGTGGAATAATGAGATGAACGCCAGTGAATTTTTCAGTGAAACTATCCTATATGTATAGTTCTTGTCATGCCATTTCTAGTGGTATGTGGAATGTCACATAACTCCTCACGGTTTGAGAGTTATGGCCTTACGAAGTTGGAGGACCCTCATATGTCATCTAGAAGCCCCAAAAGGTCAAAGTAGTCAAAGTGGTTTAAGAGTTTTTAAAGATAAATAATAAAGTGAAGTGATGAGTGCACTATAATTCAAAGAGAATACAAAATCATTTATTTAAATAATAAATTTAATGGAGAAATTAGAAGTGGGTTAACCCTAAAATAAGGAAAGTGGGCAAAGTGACCTAGAAGATGTTTTTAAGGAAGCTACTTGGAGAGTATAAATAACAGGCAAGGATATCTAATTTAAATCACACTTGAGCATATTGAATACCTATAGGTGTCTCAGTTAACCAAATAATATCTAAAACGAATTTCTGAGGAAATTGAAGAAAAGAAGGCCAGAATTCAAGGAAGGATAAATTCTTTTGATGATGCTTTCTAAGGTATGTTTGCTTTCTAGTCATCTCACCATTTTCACAATAACTATTTTTCTAGAATGATTCATACCTTGGAATTTATATACCATTGAGTAAACATATCCAATTATCTGTGGTAAAAAATTCATCTTGTGGGTCGTTGTAGTTTTTGAGTTACACTCCGTGGAAAATAGGGTTTGTGGCTGGTCCCGAAACTAGTCAAAAACAGGTGTTTCAGGTAAAAATGTCATACCTTCTTCATAATAGATCCAAATTTAGTGAGACAAAATGTGTTGGTTATATTACAGTATGTAGTATGTTGTGTAACATTTTCAGAGCGATTCTACAAACATTTTGTGCGGGGCACGCTCTACAAGGTCGCTCTCTAGAATAAGCCAGAATTCAACAAGGTATGCCATTTTTGCTATAACTCCTTTTATGAGAGGTTCCAAGTAGTGAAACCGGGAGGAATTGCATAAAACACACCGAAGAAAATTTTGTATCAGTTTCATAATTTTATTCATTACAGGTACAAATTTATCATCATTTCAAGTTAGGGTTGTTGACTAATCCAAAAACTAGTCATGTGATAAGTTTGATGAAGATGCTAGTCTCTTGTTGTCAAAGTTAAGAAAGTTTTACAGGTATGTGATCATATACACCAAGTTTATTATAGAGTTAAAAATAATATATGGATGATGAAATTGATGAGGGATTTTGGTTAAGGTACATGTTGGGTACATGGTTGAGACAAGCAGTTGATGAGTTGGCACATACATGAGGTGTATAGTTGATGATGTTGGTACAGGTTGATTAAAGGTTTTTTGGTATAGTTTGGTGCATGGTTGATGCAATTTTTTATGGTACGGGTTGATTACAGGTTGAGGTATAGGTTGATGCATGGTTTAGGTTTATTGGTACAGGTTTATAGCGGTATATCTCATAGTGATAGTGTGATAGTGGTTCCATCATTCTACTTCTACTTCAAGGCAGTTGGACAGGGAAAGGAAAAGTGGTTGTATCCAACTTACGGTTGTATCCAAAGAACATAGGGGGTTGTATCCTCCTTCTGGTTGTATCCAAAGAATTGGGGAGTTGGAGCTTCCCTCGGGTTGTAGCCTGAGAAACTAGTGGGTTGGAGCCTCCTTCCAGTTGCAGCTGGAAAAGAAAGGAAGTTGGTGCTTAAAATGAATGTAATTCTTCAAGACATATAAGAAAAAAAATTATGTGGCTTTCTCCTGCTTTGTGTTTCCACGTAAAACACTGGTGTACTATGTATGCGTATGATTGTTCATTTGTTCATTGCTTATTTACTCTGCAGTTATCAGATGATAATGCTACATTGATATAACACTTGGATTATATGGTTAAAAATGATTAAATTTCTCTATTACTGATTCACCCCCCCTCTCAGTAATCCAACAATTGGTATCAAAGTAGGTTCCTTTAGAAATCAGTTTAACCAATGAAAGGTAGATCATGGAGAGAAACAACTTGTACAAAAATTGAATACCATAGTTTGATGGATAGAAGTATGCTTTTTGGAGCATAAGGATGAATACATATATATAGGCACAGGGATTTCAATTTTGGAAATCAATTGTAGATGGATACACAACACCAACAGTTCCACCAACAAATGACAAAGATATGAAACTTGGTGAGAATAATTCCAAAGCCAAAAATGCACTTTTGAATGGTCTCAGTGATACGGTATTCACCAAAGTTGCACATTGGAAATCCACTAAAGATATTTGGGACAAGCTTCTACATATTTATGAAGGAGATACAAAGGTCAAAGAAACAAATCTTCAAACTTACAGAGGTTAGTTTGAACAACTAAAAATGAAGGAAGATGAAAATATTGTAGCCTACTTCTTACGAGTCAATGAAACAATGAATGCAATCATAGGATTGGGAGCAAAAATTGAAGAATCTGTAATTGTTCAAAAGGTACTAAGATTTCTTCCTATGAGATTCAACCCTAAGATATCAGCACTAGAAGAAAGATCGGATCTAAACTCAATAAGCATGGACAAACTGCATGGAATCTTCACAACATGTGAAATGAGAACTGAAGAGGAAAATCCATATGTTAAAGAAGCAACCTTTAAAGCATCCAAAATATTAAATCAAAAGAAACAACAACAAGAAGAATATAGCAGCAACAAAGACGTCTTGAAAGATGATGAAGAAGTGGCCAACTTTGTTAAAAGACTGAACAAGGGAACCAATGGTAGGTATAGAGGTAAGCTTCCTTTAATTTGTTTTAATTGTGATGGTATTGGTTACTTTGATAACAAATGTCCTCATAAGAAAAATAGTGTTAATGTTTATGCCATTATTATAGTTCTTTGCATTTCATAAGATAAGAGCATAATAAGAACAATATCACTGAGAAATACACATCCACAAGAGACACAACATTTATCCTGGGAAACCCTCTAGAGGAAGAAAACCCAGCAAAAACTTCCTTATCATAAATAGCTTATACAATGTTCAAGAGATAACTCAACCAATACAGAAAATCCTCCTCCAAGAGATGCACCACCCTTCTTCTCCTCTCAACAACTTGAAATGTCAACTTGCCTCATAAGATCATGAGAAAGTGAAGTGTGTGTTAGAAGTGAGGCGCTAGCCTCTTATTTATATCAATCTGGCACGTGTGAAGAGTCACCATCTGGCAGGGCCGACCTCTCACACTGGGTGGGTAAATCCACCAA
>SNQJ01S0045296.1:5777-37399 GCA_010110895.2 Picea sitchensis | reverse complement strand
AATCCGCAAAAGGGGATTTGGTCCTTATACAATTACCGACATGATTAATCCTCAATGGGGATTAATCTAATAATAAAAATAATAATAATGACATGATTAATCCTCAATGGGGATTTAATCCAATAACAAAATAATAAGAATGCCCTTCGCAGTTACATTATTTCAACAAATAGAAATGATGAAGGTTACTCAAAAGGAAAACACACATATAAAGGAAAAATAACTACAAAGAAAGTTTTCAAGAAAATATTATTCACCAAAGAAGACAACTCATCATCAGATGAAGATGAAGCCAGTGACAGTGAGATAGGAAGAGTTCTATTCATGGTAGTAAAAGACTCGAACAAAGAAGACTCTGAAGAAGAATATGAAGAAGCTGAAGAAGGATATGAATAATTCAAAGAAGAAATTGAAGAGGTAGAACTTGACTATCGAGAAGAATTAATGTGTGCCATAGAAATTATCAGAAGAGAAAAGAAGAAAAACAAGAAACTACAAGCAGAACTAAACAAGAAAAAGGACACTCGAGAACTAGAACAAACAATCACAAAATTGAAGGTTCAAATAGAAGAAGATAAAAGAATTGAAGAAGCACTCAAAGAACAACTAGAAGAAAATGACAAGATCATTGGAAACTTGGAAGCATAGATTGTCACACTAAGAAAGGATATTCAAAAGAAAAATATGCAGAATAGCTTAAAAGTTTTGGATGACATTATCAGAAGTCAAAAATATCATCTTGACAAGTCCAGACTTGGATACAATCAGACAGAAAAGGGATCAAGCTCCAAAACAATAGAGCAAGAAACAAATCAAAAAATATATGCAGAAACAATTAAAGGGGATATGAAGATTACAGGGACACTCCTCCACCGAGAAGATTCAGATTTTAGAATCAACAACAGACAGATAGGCCTCAAGAAGAAGAAGGATTCATTAGAGAACCTCCTTTCATTAGATCTTCAATTCCTAGGTATTAAACTATATTTTTTGGTTTACGTTATGCATGTAATAATTTTGGACATACAACTATGAATTGTAGAGCTAACAACAAGAACAATAGCAACTTTGAGAATCATACACAAAGGGGTTATTCAAGAATACCTAGTGAAACACAAAGCAGAAGTTACAACAGGTTTGAATCTTTGAGCACTGAAGTGGAATGTTACAAATGTAACAATTTTGAACACGTGGCCAAAAATTGCAGAATGACAGTCCCTCCTAAAGAACCTCAACAGAATAACAACAATCACAGACAAGAACCTCAGAAAACAACATGGATAAGAAAACAAGATTAATATAGCAATGAAGAATGCACAGTCACTCTACAAGCTAAGAAAAAGAAACATGGTTGGTATGTTGATAGTGGGTGTTCAAAACACATGATAGGTGATAGAGACAAATTTATTACATTGCGAAAGGAAATAAATGGACCAGTCTCCTTCGGAAATGATAATTCAGCCAAAATCATTGGAGAAGGCATAGTCTGAATTGTGAACAAGAATAAAAAGGCACAAAATGTTCTACTGGTAGAAGATATGAAGCATAATCTTCTAAGTGTGAGTCAAATGTGTGACCAAGGTCATAAATTTACTTTCGATTCACAAAAGTGTGAGATAAGAAGAGAAGGTTCATGGAAATTGGTCGGTACAACTGCAAGAACTTCAAACAACATATATGTGTTAAGTGAAATTGGAAATGAAAAGTGTTTTCTAGGAAAGGAAGATGAAATTTGGCTATGGAATAGAAGAATGGGTCATGTTGGTCCAGAGTCTGTACTTAAGGCTTAGAAGTACAGTGTCTAGGCATCCGAAAGTGGGTAAAAGGTGGAGAAGCGAGAAACGTCAACCTTCGGCAAAGGAAACTAGGGAATATTTCTATGTTGGCGTTGTCTAGATTCCAATTGTTCCTGGATAGTTATATCTTGTTCAATGGTTGCCCATGAACGTTCTAGTTCGACCCGGTTAGTAGATGTTTTAAGAATAGTATCGAAAAGGTTTAAAGCAATGTGCGTTTGGTTTGATAACCTGGGTTTGATATTAGGCTGGGTTGGTACAGGGACATTCATGGGGGAACAGTAAAATAAGAAAAAACTTAGAGGGAAATTAAGTGTTGTCTCAATTTGGTCGCGTGAAAGAGAATTAACGGTTTCGGAAATAAAATAGGGATGCAAATCAAAGGCTCTTTCCCATAACTGAGTTATATCATAATAAAATGTATGAGGTGGGAGAAAAACATTTAGCTGTCTATGATGTGAGGCTCCTATCAAGGGAGAATCTCACGGATAAACATAAGAGGAAAATTGTAAAGAAATAACCCGATGTAGCATAGAATATGTGTAGAATTGTGAAAGTGTAGACTAGTCTTACACCCGTTGATAGCCGGTACAGAGGAAAAACAGTAAACGATTACAGAAAACCAAAATTCATTCACTATAGTAGTGGTCGTACTAAATTATAATGAAGCACATCAGTTATGAATATGAAATGAAATGAAAATATGAGATACAAGGAAACAAACTCATAACACAGTCGTGACGGAATTGAGAATCTTTATATTTGCTTTGTATTAACTCTCAAAATGTAAAAAACTCTGTTACAATCGACACAAAAAGGTCCAACCCCTTTTCTTTTCTTTCTGTGGTGTATTTATACAACTTTACAAATAAGATAGAACCTCAATAGTCACAATATTTCGGTTATGACAGAGAGAATACCAATCGCTCCATTTCTTCTTCTCTGTCTTCACTTGGTGCCAGACATTTGTCCTCGCGCGTGCTCGGTGCAGGTGACACATCTTTCAACCAGCTGAAATATCAACCGCGATGGTTCTGCTTGACAGCTGGCTTCAAAGAAGTAACATTCTCGGGCTAACTGCGGCAACCTGTCTTCCATCTGTCCGTCCATGATGTCGATGGCACATAATTGCGCGTTGGGTCTAATCATGCATTTGTCTATTTGGACTATGTCCACCATATTCACCTGGGAAATATCGGTCGAATCTCTCTCCTCTTTTTCCTTCAGATCAAGCGATATTTTTGCCACATTCATTTGCATCAATGTCTCAGCATTACCTCCGCTGTCAATGCCTAGCAGATCGCCGTTTATAGAATTAATGGTATCTTCTAAGGAATTGGTTATCTTTTTGTCTTGTTGCTTTCCTTCGGCGATGTTCTGCTCCCATTCCTTTAATAGAATGTTTCCTCTGGTTTTCTCTGAAATGGTGAACCTGGGAGTACTTTCCGAAACCCTGTTGTTTATGGCTATCATAGCCTCTTGGAAGGCCACCCGAGCTGCTCCGGCTTCCCTTTCTCTAGCGGATAAGTTCTCCGAAACCTGGTTGACTAGCAAACAGTTGTCTCGGATTGCTTCTACCTTGGCGAGCAAATTTCACTGTGCCGCAGAGACTCTGCTTCGAATCTCGATCGCCTGGGATTTGAACATCCCGATGTTTATCATTCTGTTCTCGGCGATCTCCACCCTAGCTTGTAGTTGTTCGATCAAATCCCTTTGCTGGCTCGCTTGCATATGACTATCCCAGACCACCAGCTATGCTTGCTCGAGCTTAGGTTTGAGCAGCTCTATCTCATTTTTATCGGCCAACCTGGCCTGCTCTATTCCTACGCTCGCCTGGTCTTTAGCAGTCTCTATTGTTGTGGCCAGTCTGGCTTCAAGGGTCCGAATGAGGCGATGTTTTCTTTTAAGTTGGGTTTTTAAGAGCCCGACTGAAAACTGATTCGCCGAGGCATATGCTCCTAGTGTCCCTGTTATTTCAGTAGTGAATTGCTCATTCTTCTTGTCCTTTCCATAAGTTATAACTTTATATTTCTTGGCAGTTGACTCTCCTTCCTGATAGAATTCCCTTTTTACTACTGCCTTTCTCTTCTTATTGAAGAAAAATTCATTCGGAGGGAGTTCTTCTACCCTTATGGGCCTCAACTCTTCATTGAATATCCATCCTGCATTGATATTTCCCTACGTAGACTGCAAGGGGGTAACTGATGTGATAGGTTCTCCAACCTTCTTCGTTGATTTTCCCGGAGTAGCAACCAGACTCTGCTTCTTCGGCGGGTCAGGAGTCTTTTTCTCTGTTTCCGGACTCTTAGTTTGTTCCCCCTTGTCGTGGTGTTTTCCTTGATCAAGAGTCGCATCCTTAGAGCCTTCGGCATCTTTCTGTTTCTCTTTCGACGTATTCGGACCCTCACCTTGCAACGCTCCGGGGAGACAACTACGTCGATGTTCCTGGAACTTCAAAACAACGGCTCTTTCCTCGGGTGCCAAGGTTTGTATCCAAGCCAGAATCTCGGCATAGGACCTTGTGCCTCGAAAAATGTCATCCGAGGGTGAATTCTTGTGGTCAAATCTCTTGAGCCCGCAACTGGCCAAATGATTGCTCACGACCCTTTGCGGGTCGTGCTTCTTGTATTCAATGGAGACCAAATTTAGGTCTTCCAAGGTTGTCGCCTCGGCTTTGGCATGCCTGAAATCTAATAAAGAATAATAATTCAAATGGACAAGAAAATACGACCATACCTTCTTCGAGTACCCTTTAAGTTCTCTACTCACACCACCAATTACTGTTTTCCTAGCGACCTCACGACAAGCCAACTTGTCGGGGATGAACAATGGCAACGCATGCGGAGGGACCGAAGCCCCGAAAACTCGGAGGTATGAAAATTCTGCTTCTACATACCAGTCTGCTATGCTGCTCAGATTCGTTACTATGTTGTCCGAGATCCGTGGTGGCGGGTGACCAAAAATGGTGACATGCAGGGGCACCATCACCCAGTTAAAGATTTCATACACAAAATTTTCCGCTTTGTTTTCCCATAACTTTGCATGATAAACGTGTATGGGCTCATTTTCTGCTAGAGACCAACTCCAACTCATTAAGGGAAATGGTGTCAAAAAACAAATGACATCCATAATATATGTAGACATGAAGAATGAAGACGCCTTTCCATTCTCTTTCTGTGCCCGATACTCTGCGACCCTACTGGTCACGCTATCATACAACATTTTTTCCCAGTTGAAAGAACCACCTTCGACGATCCGAAACATTAGAGGCACCCATGGAAGATAAAAAAGTGAGTTGTCCTCTTTCCCGTATAGCCTACATGTCATCATGGCTACATATTTGTACTGAGGTTCTAAAGAAGCGATTCAATATACGCCGTGGGTATTAGCTCTGAACTTCACGGTGTTCGAAACCCAATCCTTTATTAAACTGGACATGGTTTTATCATACTGTACGCATTTCTTCTCCTTGAACTCGTCCAAGAATTCAGCGCCATATGTGTAGTTGGACGTCGTGGGCAGCTTATACATGGCTTGCAGATGTTCCCGCCTTAAAGTCCCGATGGTGAATTTCTGATCGTTCATGATGGTTCTGGTTGGTATGTCCACATGGTCCAATGCCCATCGGACCATGTCATAATATGGAAGCAATCGTGGCCTGGTTGCTACTCTATGCATTTCAGATTGGATGACTATTTTGTACTTGGTGGTTATATAATCTTTTTCGTTGTCGCTGGAGTCGTCGAAATAGTCCACCAACTCTACCTGTAGAACATCCAAAACGAATGACCAATTCGGGACCGAATCGATACTTTGAGGCGAAGTATCAGTGACATTGTCTGAGCCTTGTCCCGAAACCTCAACATTTTCCTTTGATGCTTTTCGTGGAGCCATGGTTGGAGATTGCATTTTGGCTCTTTTGCGATAGAAATGCATATACATACAGAAGTCAGCTACTTAGAGATAATGCGCTTTGCGTAATATGAAATGCATTTGTTAGAATGAACCACATCTCTTATATATATTTGAAAACTCGGTACTTTTCAGAACAAGTCTGTCAAATCATATTTAGAAATAAATTTTGCCATAAAAATTCGATCTTATATTTATCGATTTACCCTATTTCCTCATTAATGTCATAAATTTTGGCGGTTTTAGAAGCCAGTTTGCGTATAGAAGGAATAAGGCTACCTCGTGAATTGTGCAAGCATCAAAATGTGGGATATGTCTTAATTTAGCTTAATTAATCCGGTTTTACCAACGTTAATCAATATTTCGGCACTCGTTATATCAGGGATTTTATTTCAACACTTTGAATCTCTAACACCCGAGACTGCGAAGATCGACTTTGGTTAATAAAAGGTAATCATGATTTGGGGATCGATTAATTTTATAATTATTATATTCACCATATCGTGACTCGGAGTTTCGAAGATAAGTTTCCGGAAAGTGAGCATTCTGAGCTGCGAAACCGCGAGATCGCGATAACATGACTTAATAAAAAGGGAAGATAAACTTGGATTTAGTGATTGATTAATTACGTTTATATCCTTATCATGATTTCGCGAGTCGGGATTTAGATGGTGTGACTTTTGAAAAATAAAACTCCGAGTGGTGAATTGCCGACAAAATTTTACCACGGTTTAACTTTTACCTTTAACCTTGACACGGGTTGCTAAAATAAGGACCTCGTGTTCTCGGCTATCGGGGCTAAGACATTAAAATTTTGTATTTGGAGAACGCCGAGGTGCGAAACCCTGATGACGTTTAAACATGGGTCGGGAAAACTTTACCCTTGTTACTATCCTGAGTAAAATGTTAAAATGATTTCGTTGTTTCGTAGCTCGGGGCGTGTGACTTATATGACTTACAGTATCCGACCTACGAGATCCCAAGGTAGAAAAAAAGAGGAAAAGTTTTAACGAAAGGTAGGACTTGTTTCGAGAGTATAACAATCATCCCTGCTCGCGTGACAAAGCTTCGGAGATCTTGATACCTCAGAGGGAAAATATGAAAACCATCTTTAGATTTCGAGCATTTTAAAAAATGAAATTTGTGATGGGATTAGAAAACAAAGGCGGCTCCAACTAGGGATCCCACTTTCTTTTAAGGCGGGAAGAACATTAGACCACGTGCCAATATTGGGTAAATGGAGTCAAAAGCATTCAATAAGGTGAAAAGGTTCCTGAGAACCGGGTAACGAAGGGGGAAAAAGACTTCGTTCTTTACCTTGAAAAGCTTTTTCAAAATCAGATACTCTTTTTAAACTTAGCTGTAGTCCCTTTCACAACTTTCCCTTTCCCGCTACTAAATTTAGGTCTGCTCCAAGACAATCGAAACAGTCCTAGGAGACCCAACAGATCTTGCGGCTATCGGCTTGCATCAAAAAAATAAGATTATGTGTTTTTAATTGGGGAGTCCCGTCTGAATTTGGGATGTGGATAAGGTTTTAAAAAGAATTGGTTACCAGAGTAGAGTGATATTCATTTATAAAATCCTTACAGATATCTCAGATATTGCTTCACTGCCAGTGAGCCTGTTCAGTACCCCAGTGAAGTTATCTGGCCCCTTTTACTGAATTTCCTTTCACCACTTCGGGATATATTTATGCATTTAAATGCTGAGACGAGGGCAATCATTTATGAATTTCATTTCATCGTCTCTTGGACTAGGTGGGGGCAATCAGTTTGTATCAGGGTTGATATCTGTGTAATATTTTTCATTATAGGTATGTCAACTTACTTTGATTACTCGGTACCAACCTTCCCTTGACCTTCACAACATCTTCGTTCTTAGGGAGAAAAAGGAAAATAACTTTTTAAGGGAATTCTAGTTGAGCAAGCTTTAATCCTCCGATGCCGTTGAAAATCCTAGGAAAGTTAGGATCACTCTAAACGTTCCTCCTCTTAGTAGGGGATCGAATAGTTGTGAAGACCCGCTTTCTTTCCACAATCTGCTTTGAATCTCACGAGGTTGAAATGAAATTTTTTTATCCCTTCGTATATGAAATGGAAAGATGGTGACTTTTTAAAAGGTAAACCCGAAGATAGAAAGGATGCCAGGTAGTGACTTACTGACTGAGAATACAGAGGTCAAACAATTCAAAAATGACTCTTGTAGATATTTTTGGGGATACTTTACTTTGACTGACTATTTTTAGATCGGGTGAATCGTTTAAAATATCTTAATTTTTTCAAAGATTATTAAACCCAGAAACAACTCTGTTATTTATCAGTTCAGCTGATGTTTCAGTTTGAAAGGCGTTACCTCGGTTTTCTTTATCAGTCCTTTATAACATGTCTTTTGAGAACTCTCATATTTACCTTTTCATTTCACTTTCTTTGCGCAATATGAAATTATTTTAGGTATCACCTGTTTATGCCGATTTATTTCTGACACCGAATTTCAGTTTACTTCTCCTGTTGGTTTCGTATGCAGCTGGAATCCTGTAAAAGGAAAATACAAATCTTATCCAAAATGTGTCGAAAGTTTATGAACAAAAAAAGGAAAATCAAAAGCAGTGTTTAAATGAAAATACATATATGTACACAAAATATATATAATAAATATTTTTTTTTTTTTTTAATTTGGCGAATGTTACGTCATGTAATGCTTTAGATACCACCCATTGATAGTGGCATTGAGGACTTCTCCATCTATATTTTCTAGTAGGAAAGAATTTTTTCCTTCCAGAGCCGAGACCCTGAATGGCCCATACCAGAGGTGGTCAAAGTTACCATGCTTTGTTGCTTCTTCCTTTATTGCATCCCACCTTAACACTAAATCACCTGGGAGGAGTTCTCTGTCCTTTGCTTTGCGGTCGAATAATGCTTCCATGTCATCTTGGTACTTCTTCATCTTTTCATCTACTTCGACTCTATGCTGCTAAACCTCAATCAACTGATTTATTCTCCTGGTGACATGATTGGGTTCTTCATTTTGATCTTGCCATAAATTCATCACTGGTAACGCTAGGTTTATAGGTAGGACAACATCTGTCCCATAGACCATCTGAAAAGGCAAAATTCCGATAGACCTTTTTGTGCTTATGCGGTTTTCCCACAATGCGTATTTTAAGTGTACATGCCAAGATCTTTTATTTTCATCCAATACTTTCTTGATTATATTTACCAGGCTCTTATTAGATGACTCGGCCAATCCGTTTCCCTAGGGGTAATATGCTGTGGAATGGCCAAGAACGATGTTATACTTTTGACAGAAGCTGATCATAGCCATAGATTTAAAGGCCTCGGCATTGTCAGTAACTATCTTTCGGGGGCAACCGAATCTTGACAAAATGTTGTCTTCTAGGAAATTGATTACCACCGAGTCTGTTTCCCTTTTGGTTGGAATGGCTTCCACCCACATAGTAAAATAATATGTAGTTGTTAAGATCCACTTGTGTTGAGCACTGGAATGGGGATTAATTTCGCCTATGAAGTCTAGACCCCATTGCTGAAATGGGGCTTCAACTTTGACTGGAACTAGAGGCAGTGCCGGGAGATTCTGTTTACCTGTGAATAGTTGACAAGGGTTGCAGGCACGCACTTTGGCATTAACGTCTGAAAAGATTTTTGGCCAGTAGTACCCAGCCCTCAAGATCTTGTAAGCTGTAGCTCTCCATGCGTGATGCCCCCCACAAACTCCCTCATGAAATTCGTCTATAACCCGCTGAGTTTCCGATTCAACTAAACATACTAACAGGAAACCGAGTGGATCTTTCCAATATAGCTGACTTTCGGCGATACAATATTTAACTGCATGGAGTTTTAAAGTTATGTCTTTAGATGGTGATAGTTCATTTGGGCATTTTAGAGTTAGAAGGTATGACACTATGTCTCTGTACTAGCCCGATGATAAGAACTTCTCTTCGATCTTGTTTGGAATTGTTTCCTCATTCAGCTCATTTAGGTCCATGTCTTCGTCGTCTTCCTGTAGGCAATTGATATCTAGGGCTCTGAAATTCGACTCATCTGAGAGTTTGGCCAGGCCTTGCCCTTTTATCAATTTGGTCGGTTTGACTTCCAGATCAAATTCTTGGATTTTGGCGAGCCATCGCCCTCTTTTTCCATCGCTATCTGGCTACACCAATATATCTTTCACAGAACTGGTAGGCACGTACGCAATTATCTTTGAGTGTAGTACATACATTCTGAATGCCTTTAATGATTTTACCATGGCGTATGCCTGTTTTTCTATTATATCATACTTCAGTTCTGCCTCTCTAAGGCTTTTGTTGAAAAAGGCGATTGTTTGTTTGAATCCTTCTTCGTTCTTTTGTAGGAGCACCGTGGCGATAGTGTGTTCGGAGGCAAACGAGAAGATCAGAAAATCTTTTAGATAGTCGGGGCTTGCTAACATAGGTGCCTCGCTTATGACTTTCTTAATATGCGCGAACAATGCTCTGGCCTCGGTTGTCCAATTTACTCCGCTTTCCTTCTTCAACATACCTGTGATCAATTTTACAATCTCAGCGAAGTTCGGGATAAACCTTCGTAAAAAAATTATTCTTCCTAAGAAAGATTGAATCTCTTTTACATTTCTGGGAATATTTATAGTATCTATTGCTTCAATCCTCTTAGGATCAATCTTGATTCCATCCCTAAATATGATATGACCCAAAAGCTTACCTTCCCGCATGGCGAAATGTGATTTCTTTGGGTTTAAAGATAGACCAAACCTGCGGCATTTTTCGAAGGTCTGTTTAAGATGCATCAAGTGTTCTTCATCAGTTTTAGAAAAAACCGTCAAATCATCGAGGTAAATGACTACGAACTTGTCCCTTTCTCCTATGAAAGCGATGTCCATAGCGCACTGTAAGGTGGCCCCTGCATTCATCAAACCAAAAGGCATTTTGTCATACATGAACGTACCCCATGGTGTGGTGAAAGCAGTTTTTTCCCTATCTTGTAAATTCATGGTGATTTGATTATAACCAGAGAATCCATCCATCATAGACATTTGGTTTGCTCTGACTACTTTTTCTAGCACATGTTCCATTTTTGGTAGCGGATAATTGTCCTTGAGAGACGATTTATTTAAGTTTCGAAAATCCACACACAGTTTGATTTCCCCACTCTTTTTCCTGACCGAGACCAGGTTTTCTACCTAGTCTGAGTATCTCAGAGGTACGATTATTTTCACGTCTAAAAGTTTCTTAACTTCTTTTTCGATCACAGGTAACAAAATGGGGTTAATCTCCCTTAGATTTTGCCTAAACGGTTTGACCCCAGGCTTCAAAGGTATCTTGTGATCAATTATGGAAGTGTCATATGTTCTTAACTCATCATAAGACCAGGAAAAAACATCCTTATACTGTATGAGTAGGTCTTTATACTTAACTTTCACTTCGAGAGGGAGGAACTTGGATATTTTTACCACCCTGGATTCTTTTTCAGTTCCTATATCACAATCCTCCACTTCTTCTGGTTGGGGTTGTGTTAGCTCCCAAAATGAACCCGTCCCTTTGGTCGCATTTTGTGGTGGATAGCGTGGCTATTGGTAGTTTTCTCAAATTAGTTTTGAGTTTTTCTAGCTGCAAAACTTAGGTTTTGATTTTTGTCTTAGAAATAAGACGACCCATAAAGGTCTTCTCTTTAAAATTTTCATAAAATTCTTTCAACATCTAACGTGTGTTTTAAACATGAGTGTTAGCTGGTGAAAGTGGCGACTTTCAAAAGCTAAGGAGCATCTCTCATATGTCTGTGCGTTGGTGAAAGTGTTGATTTTCAAAACATCCAAAGAAGCATTATCGCAGGTTGTGCGCTGGTGAAAGTAAAGACTTTCAGCAGCTAAGGAGCAGTTCTTGCGGGATTGTGCGCTAGTGAAAGAGGTAAGTTTCAACAGCTAAGGGGCGTTTTCCACGGGTCGTTGGTTGGAGAAAGAGGGAATCACGTGCGTTTATCCACGTTTCAAAAATCAAATGATGATGCGATCAACTCACATCATGCAATCAAGAAAGACACACTGGTAAAAGTGGATAATTATGAAAACTCGAGTTCCACGTCCAAGTCAGATTACAGATCGGATCCGGTTCAGAAACTCATGATCCACAATCATGGCATCGGGGATGGAAAGTTCAAATACATTAGCGCAGGTACAGAAGCTGTACTTCCGGGCTGACAACATCAAATCAGATCATTGCTTCCATATCACACATTGTTCACGAATGTTTGTTAAGTTTCTAATGTTAGAAAATAGAGCCGACTCCCGAGTGCTTTCAACAGCGCAAGACCTTGGCTCAAACAGAAGTTTGCAGGGGTTGGTATACATAATCGTTGGGGTTTTCAAGCTACAAATGGCGAGGAGACGCAATGGTTATCTACTCAGAAAAGAGTTGGACAACCTATCTTTCCTACAGACGCATCCAGAAGTCTAGAAACATTTCTCAAATGCAGGTTGTATTGAATTCATAGAGATGTTGCAGAGTGGTTGCCACCAGTCGACAACATAATCTTTTGCCAAAACTTTTGATGGGAGTAAAGCTCATGTAGGGTCCTTGGAGATCATTGTAGACAAAGATTCCATTGGTGCAGCAACCAACCTACCAATATCGGGCCAGAGTTGGTTCAAAACCACTTCCACCAAAAACTTGAATTTCAGAGCTTATTTAAAGGAAGAGTTCAAGCACAACGCATGGAAGAAGAGCATGTCAGTTTCCTATCTAGAAGAGGAGTGGTAGGAGCTTTTTAAGGGCATCCAACTCTACATAACCTCAAAGGGCAAGTATGACAAACTCATGATGTATCATTTCAAGCTCCTATACCATTTCACAGGTAAGACTCTCCTCAATTTACCTTTTTTCTTACATAAGATTTTAACTAAGGTCTGCAAGAAGATCAGGGATTAACCCCTAAGCATGAAGAATACTCTGTGCCACTTCGGCCTTATCAAACTGATCATTCTGGAGAAGTTAAGACAGCAGGGAAGGAGATGGCAACATTTTCTATTTTGGGAGGGCTTTGAAACATAGACTCAGCCCGTAAATGAACAGGGGAAAGGTTAAAAGAAACAATTGACTCCTCAAAGCAGTTCGAGGAAGAGGAGGACCCTGCCAGGACCTCCAGAAGATAGAATCTATGGAGTGAAATCCCATAGGTCAAAGAAAAGGTTAAACTTTGAAACCACTACAGAGCAGCCTACAGAGAAGAGAAAAAACATATTAAACCTGCCCTATACAGACTTAGAACCAGAGAAACAAGATGAGAGCCCTGTCATCAAGAGTCCTGAACAATCAACTGAGTTTGCACAGAATTATGATACCTTCACTCATACAGAGGAAGGAGAAACATCAAAGAGCTCTAAGTCAAAGAAAACTCAGAAAATCAAGCATCTGAAAGAGGTAATCACTCAGAAAGAGGTCTTGGAACGGGTAATCAAAGAAAGGTACAAGAAGTTGTCTGATAACTTCGCAAAAACCAACGCTGCGTTTGAGAGACTGGCTCGGGAAAGTGTTAAAGAGAAGAAAAGAAAGCAGAAGATCACTAAAGATTACAATAGTCTATGGTGGCTTGCCAAGTGCCTTAAAAGGAAGATAAGAAGATTAAAACAAAAACAAAAGCAAAAGTCCCACCCAGATTTGAAGGTGCTTTCTCAGGTAGCTGTAAACATGTAAGGAGAGAAATCAGAGACACGTTGAATTTTTGTTGAAATCCCATTTTTGAGGTGAAAGTTCATTTTTGGCTCAGACAGAGATTTCACCAGCGCAAAGCGAAATTTTATGACCCGTTAGCTGGTGAAAGTCAACACTTTCACCAGCTAACCAGTGAATTATAAAGCCCGTTAGCTGGTGAAAGCAGGAAAAGCAATTTTGGAAGCCAAGGGTGGAACAGGTCATTTCGCACAGGTTATAAAGGAGTTCCAGAGTATCAAGGGGATAAAAATTGCTTGCAAAGGATTCAACATCAGATATTTGAGGGAATTTTGGGAACCACATGTAAAACAAACTTCCTCAAATATCAACTATGAACGTTGAAGAAATCCAACTGTCAAGACAGGTGTCTAGCCACGTTTCATCACATCACAGATTCCAGGAGCTGAAGGATGCAGATGGTGAATTTTTGAGATTGAAGACAATTCGAATGCTATTTTAGTTGTTAAGTTTTTATTATCAAGTTGTTTAGTTAGATTTGAATTGCTTTTATTAAATAAATATCCATGTTTTTAGGATCTGTAAAACTGATTTTAAGAGGCTATAAATGCCTAATTTTGATAAGAGACAAGGGTTCAAACTGGGAGATATTTTATACTACTGTATAAGACTCTTTTGCAGAAATAAAGTTCAGTTTCCTTTCGTTTTCAATATCAGAATTGTCCATCTTTCATTTTCTGTACTTTGTTTCAGTTTATTTTAGTTAATGAAGACTATTATCTCTTTATTGAGCTCATAGACTTGAAATTAAAGGATTTCTCTCTGTCTTGTATTAAGCCCTACATTCACTTGTATTGGCAATCAAGAATAGTGTTCTCCATCCTCACTTTTCAATTACTTGATCTGATTATTGTTTCCTGGAAGCACTGTATCTTTTATATGTAATGAGTTGTTTCAACATAGATCATTAAAGACCCCATTGTCCCAAACACATAAAAACCATTATTTCTAAGTTACCAAGCATCCTTAGCCTACAACCCTAAGGAGTTTCTTGGAGTGATAACAAATTGGCGCCGTTGCCGGGGAGACGAAATTCAAGCTCTGCTTTCCTAGGATACGACACAGAGCTGATCTTTGATGATAGACAAAGATTAGACATTTTTAGTTGGTTGTAATCATCTATCTGGCGACTCCACAAGTTCATCCTGGCTCCTAAGAGGATCAGTACTAGGGAGAATCCTCAAGAATCACCGATCACACCAGTGTCCAATCCATAATTAATTCTCAGAAAAGGAAAGGCGATTCAAGGTCAAACTTCAAGATCAGATACAAAAAGTAATCCTCTTTTCAGTTCTGGAAAATCTACTACGGAAAAATTTGAGTTATTTTCAGAGAACACTGATGAAAAAAAAACTGTAAATACTGTAGAAGAACAAACTCTTTTTGATCAATAGAAAAATCCTAGTGATGATAAATTGATAGACTATAATTTGATTGAAAAAACATCTAAGACTTTAGAAAGAAGCCACAGTTCTTCTTCCCTTGAGTCTTTCCACTCTCAGCAACAAGAAGACCACTTGAACATTTATAGTAGCCTCCTTGTTGTTGAACATCTCCTCCAAGAGCTATCTGCTAAGGGTGAAGACAATTTAGCTGGACAACTTGCAAATTTTTACAGAGCCTCTTATCAAACCTCTTTCCCATCAGAAGATTCACCTCTTTCACATTTCTCCAGTGTTGAAGACTTGAAGAAGAAACTATCATTTTCCCCACCTCTGATAGTCATGGATGCACCACCTCCTTTGACTAAGATGCAACAAATCCTAGCTGCTAGGTATGCACCACTCATATTGCCAAACCCAGTAGCAGCCATGCCAACATGAGACTATCAGAAATATATGCCCAAATTCATAGGCGAAGGCGATGTGTCTGCTGAAGAACATATTGAGGCTTTTTACAGTTATGCTGAAAACCTTAATATTGAGCAAGAATATGTTTGGACACGAGTCTTTTTCCAAAGCCTAGATGGCCATGCTGGGAAATGGTTCAAAGAACTCCCTGCTGGTTCCATTGCTGGAATCGAGCAATTGGATGAGACATTTCTGAAACATTGGGGTGACAGAAGAGATTTTGTCTACTACATCACAAAATTCAGAAACTTGAGGAAACAAAGTAGTGAGTCAGTCTCTGATTTCACTAAGAGGTTTAACCGGATGTATGGAAAAATACCAACTGAGATAAAACCGTCAGATGCTTCTGCCAAGATCACATATTCTGATGCTTTTGATTCATATTTTTGTTTGTTGTTGAGAGAAAGGAGGTCACCAACATTATCTCTCATGCAAGATGCTGCCCTTGAGGTGGAATCAAATATTCTAGCCTCCCAGAAGCAGAAAGGAGACTCTGATAGGAGAAGACCAAAAAATGAGGCTTCATCTTCATCGAATGCTGATCCAAAACTTGAAAATGGCCAAGATGCTAGAGTCTCTAACCTCTGAGATATATAAGCTCAAGATAAAAAATAAACAGCCTGTGAAGGGAAGAGGCACTTATGACTCTGCAGGCAGAAATCCGAATCAAAATCCAAATAACTTCAGAAGAAATAATCAACCAACTCAGATCCTGCAAAGAGAAAAGAATTCTACTGAAGATTAGAGGATAAAGGTCCCTCTTCAAAATGTTGTGATGGACGAAGAGAATGGTGAAGATCAAGAAGATGGAGAAGGTGACATTCATTGTGTTGGAGAAGAGATAGGGAAATATTATCTAACATAACATGACTATGAGGAATCATTGATGACTGAACAGACAGAAGATGATCTTCTTGGTGATGGAATTTTCACAACAGAAGATAAAAATAGATATAACCTCCGATCCAAATCTAATGATGCTCAATAAGGTGCACTAGCCTCTCCTGAAAAGACTGCTGCCCCTGTTAAGAAAAAGGATCAGACATCAGAGGATCAACAAGCAAATACTTCAAAGGTGAAAGCATCAGCTCCTCCCAAGAAGACTGTTGCCCCTGTCAAGCATCAAACTCCAGAAAGTCAGCCTCCTGACGAACAACAAATAAATCAGGAAGCCCCTTCAAATCAGGTAAAGGTTTATGATAAAGCTGCTGATAAGGTTCCATATTCTTTTAATTTTGAGGCTGAAATACAAAAAATTAAGATTCCTATTCCTCTAGTTGAGTTAATGAAAAATGAAATGTTCAAAAGGGATATCCTCAAAACTCTAGATCCCCAATCTGTATCCCTTTCTGCTCATATCCTCAACATTTATGATGATAAGACAACCATCACTCTGGGCCAAATGATAGAAGACAGAGATGAAAGTTGTCCTCCCTTTTACATATCTTTGAATATTCATGAGAAAACATTGCATAACTGTTTGTTGGACTCCGGTGCTTCGCACAATTTGATGCCGAAGGTGGTCATGGATGAGCTTGGGCTGGAGATCACCAAGTCTTATCATGACCTTTTCTCTTTTGATTCTCGAAAATTCAAATGTCTTGGGATGATTAAGGATTTGGATGTAACCTTAACCCAAGCATCAATGAAGACTATGGTGATGGATATAGTGGTGGCCGACATACCTCCCAAATTCGGATGCCTACTATCAAGATATTGGATGAAGAGATTAGGTGGCACTCTTCAAATGGATCTCTCCTATGCTACTATCCCTGTTTTCGGAGGGGTGAACAGAAAGCTATACAGGGAATCCCAGTTGGCATATGCAATCATTGATGAGAATAATCCATCCAATCATCCTATCTATTCGGTTGACACAGGTATGGGGTCTTGTATTTTGCAAATTGATGATTCACTGCCTGATACATTGCTGCTTAGAAAGACCACAGATCAGATCACAGTTCATCCCACAGAAACAACAGAAGAATACCTTTGGACCATGTTCTTTGACGACGTTTGCACACAAGAGTCAGCTGGAGCAAGAGTGGTATTCATTTCTCCTTCTAAGAAAACTTCTCATTTGTCCTTTAAACTCGATTTTAAAGTGACTAATAATATTGTTGAGTATGAGGCATTACGTTTGGGACTGAATGCAGCCAAAGAGAGGAGTATTAAAAAATTGCAGGTGTTTGGAGATGCAGATTTGATTATTCAGCAGGTGAATAAGTCCTTTCAAGCAAAGCATGTCAGGCTGAAGGCATATAGAGATGAAGTGTTGAAGGCAATTCATGATTTTGCAGATTTTAAAATTGCATATGTACCTAGAGCAATGAATGAATTGGCTGATTCATTGGCTATGTCTGCTTGTGCATTCATACCCCCTCTACCTCATAAATTAACTTACGAAATTCAAGTTAAATATAGGCCCTCTCTCCCCGATAATGTAAAATTTTGGAAGGTTTTTGAAGATGATGCTGAACTCACTAGATTCCTTGCAGTGATAGATGAGTTCACAGATCTACAGATTGATCAAGAGAATGAACATGACCATGAAGTTGAGGAGCCAAAGTTCAAAAGCAAAATCGCAGCACATGAAATAGTTCAACTGTCTACCAACAAAATTCCTAAAGGTTTGGTCCCGTTGGAAAGGTTGTTTGATAACAATGATGTGGATGTCAAATTGCAAAGTGGGGAAAAATATTCAGAAGTTTTGCAGTATAATGTGGCTAGTGAGAAAGATCCTAAACATGTCAACTTAGCCTCACATTTGACTGAAAAACAAAGGGAAGATTATGGAGAATTGCTAAAGGAGTTTGCAGACATCTTCGCTTGCCAGTATGATGACTTGAAGACTTTTGACACAGAGGTGATTCAGCATAAGATTCCCTTGAATAAAGACACCAAACCATTCAGGTAGAAGCTTAGATCCTTCAACCCTTTGTTGCTTCCTACAATGGAAAGGGAAATTAAAAACTTGTTGGATGCCCGCATTATCATTCCCCTCAGGTATTCAGAATGGATTGTGAATCTCGTACCGGTCAGGAAGAAGAACGGGGAGATCAGACTTTGCGTCGACTTCAGAAATTTGAATAATTTCTCTAGGAAAGACAACTACCCTCTGCCTAAAATGGATCATATTTTGCAGAAGGTGTCAGGATCAAAGGTGATGTCCTTTATTGATGGGTTTTCTGGATACAATCAGATTGCTGTCCATCCTGAAGACAAAGAAAAGACTTCCTTTACCACTCCATGGGGTACGTTTATGTACGAGAAGATGCCCTTTGGATTGATGAATGTAGGAGCGACATTCCAAAGGGAATGGACATTGCTTTCGTTGGAGAGAAAGATAAATTTGTCCTGATTTATCTTGATGATATCACTGTTTTCTGAAGCAGCCATGAACTTCATTTGCAACACTTAAAAAGGACATTTCTGAAATGTCGAAGGTATGGCATTTCTCTTAATCCAAAAAAATCAAATTTTGCACTTAAGGAAGGGAAATTAATTGGACATATTGTTTCAGCTGATGGGGTTAAAATTGACCCAAAGAGGGTAGAAGCAATTAAAAATCTGTCTCTTCCTATATCAAAGAAGGACATTCAGTATTTCCTTGGGACTATAAACTTTGTCAGAAGGTTTATAGTAAATTTTGCTGAACTCACAAAGCATATCACTGCTATGTTGAGAAAAGACTCTGAGGTAAAATGGACTGAAGAAGCCAGACATTCATTCAATGCCATCAAGGAAGCCATCACAATAACCCCTGTTTTGATCATCCCCGATTTCTCCAAGGTATTTTACATTTTTTCATTTGCTTCAAGTGATACAATCGCAGCAGTACTCTTGCAGAAAAATGCTAATGATCAGGAGCAACCGGTTGCCTTATTCAGTAAGGTATTGAGGGACGCAGAGGTAAAGTACGAATTGTTGGAGAAACAAGCATATGCACTTGTCAAGTCATTGAAATCTTTCAGAGTTTACATTCTTCAGGCAAAGGTAATATATTTCGTTCCCTCCAGTTCAGTTAAAGATGTTCTTGTCCAACCTGACATTGATGGAAAAGGAGTAAGTGGATAGCAAGGTTGATCGAATTCGATGTTGAAATCAAACCAACAAAACTTGTGAAAGGTCAGGGCCTTGACAAACTTCTGGTAGAGGAAAATTGCAAGTTGCTCGAAATAAATATGGTAAGCGTTAATGCAAAAAATGATCAATCTTCAAAGGATAAAGAAGGTGAGAAAATGCAGGTCTCATCTTACTTAGCTAATTGAAAATGGTACAATCATATTATTCAGTTTCTGCAAACTTTATTAGTCCCATCAGATTTGACAAAGACTCAAAGAAGGGCTTTGAAGCTCAAAGCTATAAATTTCTGCATCAATGACATCTTGTTTTTCTGGAAAAATCCCATAGGTTTACTATTAAGGTGCGTAAACCAAGAAGAGGCAGCTAAGGTCATGATTGAATTTCATAATAGTGAATGTGGAGGACATCACTATTGGAAAACCACTTCACACAAAATCTTAAGATCTGGTTACTACTGGCCATCCTTATTTTCAGATGTGTATGAGTTTGTGAAAACATGTGACAAGTGTCAAAGGTTTGAAGGTAAACAACAACTAAAGTTCCTACCCCTCAAACCTATAGTGGTCACAGGGCCTTTTCAGTAGTGGGGCCTGGACTTCATAGGTGAAATTCATCCACCTTCTAGTGGTCAACACCGGTGGATCGTGGTTGCCACCGATTACTTTACAAAGTGGATTGAGGCTATTCCCACCCGGAACGCCAATCATACTGTCATCATAAATTTTCTGCAAGAAAACATATTTTCCATATTTGGCTACCCTAAGAGAATAGTCACTGATAACGCTGCTGCATTCAAAGATAAACACTTGGTGAAATTGTGTGAAGAGCTGGGAATTCAGTTGGTATATTCCACAGCTTACTATCCACAAGGGAATGGCTTAGCTGAGTCATCCAACAAGAGTTTAGTCAGAATTATAAAGAAGTTTCTTGAACAAAATGCCAGAGGTTGGGATTCCAAACTGAAGTTTTCTTTGTGGGATGACAGAGTTACATGTAATAAATCAATTGGCACATCTCCTTTCAAGTTGGTATATGGTACTGAAGCCATATTTCCTGTTCAACTTGCATTGCCGGTTGCAAATTTCTTACAAGAAACTGATTCTGAACCAAGTGATTTGACCAAGATAATTCATAATTTGGTAGAACTACAGCAAGGTAGAGAGCAGCTCTTGGAAAAAACAGAATTGCATCAAGAAAGAATAAAATAAACTTTCGACAAGAAAGTCAAATCAAATGTCTTCAAAACAGGGGATTTGGTCTTAAAGTGGGATGCAGCAAGGCAGGAGAAAGGGAAACACAGAAAATTTGAGGCTCTCTGGACAGGTCCTTTTGTCATAACAGCGGTGCAGCAGAAAATAACCTTTGTTCTCCAAACTCTTTCAGGCGAGGCAGTAGCAGGTACACCTTTCAACGGGTGCTTCCTGAAGATTTATTTCTCATAAGGCTTCCTTTAAAGCCCTGTTCCACTTGTACATATTCTTTTTCATTTCTTTTTCCTTATTGCTGTCATTTCAATAACTCCATGCCCAATGGTACTAGCAAAACTATTTTTCGAATTTATGTTTTAAGTTGTAATAAGGCTACTGAGTCTAGCTAGGTTCTTGGTTACCTCACAGGGAGATGCCCATCCTAGTTGGAGCCAAATTTAAGCTCCCAAAATGAACCCATCCCTATGGTCTCATTTTGCGGTGGATAGCGTGGCTATTGGTAGTTTTCTCAGATTAGTTTTGAGTTTTTCTAGCTGCAAAACTTAGGTTTTGATTTTTTTCTTAGAAATAAGACGACCCATAAAGGTCTTCTCTTTAAAATTTTCATAAAATGCTTTCAACAGCTAACGTGTGTTTTAAACATGAGTGTTAGCTGGTGAAAGTGGCAAATTTCAACAGCTAAGGAGCATCTCTCATATGTCCGTGCGTTGGTGAAAGTGTTGATTTTCAAAACATCCAAAGAAGCATTATCGCAGGTTGTGCGTTGGTGAAAGTAAAGACTTTCAGCAGCTAAGGAGCAGTTCTTGCGGGATTGTGCATTGGTGAAAGCGGTAAGTTTCAACAGCTAAGGGGTGTTTTCCATGGGCCAGTGGCTGGAGAAAGCAGGAATCACGTGCGTTTATCCACATCTCAAAAATCAAATGATGATGCGATCAAATCACGTCATGAAATCAAGAAAGATGCGCTGGTGAAAGTGGATAATTATGAAAACTCGAGTTCCACGTCCAAGTCGGATTACAGATCGGATCCGGTTCAGAAAATCATGATCCACAATCATGGCGTAGGGGATGGAAAGTTCAAATCCATTAGCGCAGGTACAGAAGATGTACTGTCGGGATGACAACATCAAATCAGATCATTGCTTCCATATCACACATTGTTCACGAATGTTTCTTAAGTTTCTAATGTTAGAAAACATAGCCGACTCCCGAGTGCTTTCAACAGCACAAGACCTCGGCTCGAACAGAAGTTTGCAGGGGTTGGTATACATAATCGTTGGGGTTTTCAAGATAAAAATGGTGAGGAGACGCAGTGGTTCTCTACTCAGAAAAGAGTTGGACAACCTATCTTTCCTACAAACGCATCCAGAAGTCCAGAAACATTTCTCAAACGCAGGTTGTATTGAATTCGTAGAGAGGTTGCGGAGTGGTTTCCACCAGTCAACAACAGAAGCTTTTGCCAAAACTTTTGATGGGAGTAAAGCTCTTGTAGGGTCCTTGGAGATCATTGTAGATGAAGTTGCCATTGCTGCAGCAACAAGCCTACCAAGATCAGGCCAGAGTTGGTTCAAAACCACTGCCACCAAAAACTTGAATTTCAGAGCTTATTTAAAGGAAGAGTTCAAGCACAACGCATGGAAGAAGAGCATGTCGGTTTCCTATCTATAAGAGGACTGTTAGGAGATGTTTAAGGGCATCCCACTCTACATAACCTCGGAGGGCAGGTATGACAAACTCATGATGTATCATTTCAAGCTCCTAGACCATTTCACAGGCAAGACTCTCCTCAATTTACCTTTTTTCTTACATAAGAGTTTAACTAAGGTCTGCAAGAAGATCATGGCTCAACCCCTAAGCATGAAGAATCCTCTGTGCCACTTCGGCCTTATCAAACTGATCATTCTGGAGAATTTAAGACAACAGGGAAGGAGCTGGAAACATTTTCTATTTTTGGAGGGCTTTGAAACACAGACTCGGCCCGTAAATGAATAGGGGAAAGGTTCAAAGAAACAATTGACTCCTCAAAGCAGTTCAAGGAAGAGGAGGACCCTGCCAAGACCTCCAGAAGATAGAATCTCTAGAGTGAAATCCCACAGGTCAAAGAAAAGGTTAAACTTTGAAACCACTACAGAGTAGCCTACAGAGAAGAGAACAAACATATTAAACCTGCCCTATACAGATTCAGAACCAGAGCAACAAGATGAGAGCCTTGTCATCAAGAGTCCTGAACAGTCAACTGAGTTTGCACAGAATTATGAGACCTTCACTCATACAGAGGAAGGAGAAACATCAAAGATCTCTAAGTCAAAGAAAACTTAGAAAATCAAGCATCTGAAAGAGGTAATCGCTCAGCAAGAGGTCTTGGAATGGGTAATCAAAGAAAGGTACAAGAAGTTGTCTGATAACTTCACAAAAACCAATGCTGCATTTGAGAGTATGGCTCGGGAAAGTGTTGAAGAGAAGAAAAGAAAGCAGAAGATCACTAAAGATTACAATACTCTATGGTGTCTTGCCAAGCGCCTTAAAAGGAAGATAAGAAGATTAAAAAAAAAAAAAAGCAAAAGTCCCACCCAGATTTGAAGGTGCTTGCTCAGGTTGCTGTAAACATGTAAGGAGAGAAATCAGAGACACATTGATTTTTTGTTGAAATCGCATTTTTGAGGTGAAAGTTCATTTTTGGCTCAGATAGAGCTTTCACCAGCGCAAAGCGAAATTTTATGACACGTTAGCTAGTGAAAGTCAACGCTTTCACCAGCTAACCAGTTAATTATAAAGCCCATTAGCTGGTGAAAGCAAGAAAAGAAATTTTGGAAGCCAAGGGTGGAACATGTCATTTCGCACAGGTTATAAAGGAGTTCCAGAGTATCAAGCGGATAAAAATTGTTTGCAAAGGATTCAACATCAGAGATTTGAGGGAATTTTTGGAACCACATGTAAAACAAACTTCCTCAAATATCGACTATGAACGTTGAAGAAATCCAACTGTCAAGACAGGTGTCTAGCCACGTTTCATCACATCACAGATTCCAGGAGCTGAAGGATGTAGATGGCGAATTTTTGAGATTGAAGACAATTCGAATGTTATTTTAGTTGTTAAGTTTTTATTATCAACTTGTTTAGTTAGATTTGAATTTCTTTTATTAAATACAGATCGATGTTTTTAGGATCTGTAAAACTGATTGTAAGAGGCTATAAATGCCTAATTTTGATAAGAGACAAGGGTTCAAACTGGGAGATATTTTATACTACTGTATAAGACTCTTTTGCAAAAATAAAGTTCAGTTTCCTTTCGTTTTCAATATCAGAATTGTCCATCTTTCATTTTCTGTACTTTGTTTCAGTTTATTTTAGTTCATGAAGACTGTTATCTCTTTATTGAGCTCATAGAATTGAAATTAAAGGATTTCTCTCTGTCTTGTATTAAGCCCTACATTCACTTGTATTGGCAATCAAGAATAGTGTTCTCCATCCTCTCTTTTCAATTACTTGATCTGATTATTGTTTTCTGAAAGCACTGTATCTTTTATATGTAATGAGTTGTTTCTACATAGATCATTAAAGACCCCATTGTCCCAAACACATAAAAACCATTATTTCTAAGTTACCAAGCATCCTTAGCCTACAACCCTAAGGAGTTTCTTGGAGTGATAATAGGTTGTAAAGTGGATTTTACAGGTACGTCGTTTTGATCAAAAAGTCTTTCTAAAGGAATCAATCCTTTTGGAATTTGGTTGTTTTTAAGGACCAACATACGATGATCCACAATTGTTTCTTGGAAGGCTTAAGGATATTCTCCTTCTTGCATGATCCATATCGGGTCATTTTTATTTTCTTGGTCTGCATGAGTTTCGGAGAATTCACCCACTACTGCAAGAAAATTCTTAACTTTTTTCGTCATCCTCAAAGACCTGCCAGTGTCGGATATTGTCTAGTATAGATGGTTTGTATCTGATTTCAATGTGATACTTCAATTTGAAATTCGAGGGAAGAGAGAAGGTTGAAGTTGCTTTCGCCAAAGAATCAACATGTAAATTCTCTGCACGAGGGATAAAGTGGACATTTACGGATGGGAAAAAGTTTTCCATGAAATCCCAGGCACAATTTTTATATGTTCTTAATCTGGGATGCTTGGCTAGGTACTATCGGTTTATTTGTTTGACTATTAACTCTGCATCTCCATATACCTCTAAGTTATTTATCTTTAGCTTCTTGGAAACCTATAATCCTAAGACCAATGCTTCATATTCACATACGTTGTTAGTGTAATCTATATCCCACTGTAGTCGGTAGGAAAAAGGAACAACGAACTTACCTTCGGGAGCCACTAAAAGCACTCCTGCACCTTCCCCTTCAGAAGATGAAGCATCGTCAAAATACATTTTCTAGACACCAGTGTTACATAGATCCTCTGTCATGTAACTTGACTCCTCTTTCTCTATATGTTTTTCCTCCGGACAACCATCTAAACCATCATCAAAAGACAAGATACAATTTCCCAGATCTTGGTCCGCAATGTAAATAGGGAAATTGTTTGGGTTTTGAGGGTCACTCACTGTATATGCTAATCTCGTTTCTCTATACAACTGAGTGAACTGACCACCAAACAAAGGAATTGTGGCAAATGTCATGTCCAATTGAAGAGAACCCCCCAACTTGGCTCCCCATGACCTAGATAACAACAAGCCATACTTAGGGGGAATATCTGCGATAACCACATCCATCAGGATACTCTTAACTGGGACCTGCGCCAGGGTAACTACCAGATATTTTATCATCCCCATACACTTAACCCTTGTTGAGTCAAAAGAGTACAGATCTCCATAAGGTCTAGTGATCTGAAGACCCAACTTGTCCATAATAATCTTAGGCATAACGTTATGGGAGTCTCCAGAGTCTAACATGAAATTATGTAGCAATTGATCATACACATTCAGAGTGATATAAAAGGGAGCAATGGTGTCTTTTCCCCCTTCAAAATGGGGACCAAAGGTGATGTTAGGTTTGTCATCTTCGAGGTTTAAAACATCAGACTGGCTTTCTAGCTTAGAGACAACCATCTCTTTGGTAATCTGCTTTCGATAAACAGGGTTTTTTGCTAGTTCTACCAAAGGGATTGGTATCTTAATTTTATTTATTTCATTTTCAAAACTGAAAGCCCCGCTCACCTTGTCTATTTATTTGGTTGAGACTTCTGAATCCTTCCTTTCCGACTTATTCGTCTGGACCGCTTTATCACTCATGGTCCTGGTTAAAGACATAATTTTATTTGCTGTTTCAGTTCCTTGTGCTTGAGTTTCAACTTTTTCCACTTCGGACTCTTGTGTGCTTACTACTTTAGTTTTGTTGTTGGGTAATCAGGTCTCTTCCGAAGGAGGCTCATAAGCTTGACCTCTTTGGAGGATTTTCTTGGGTTGAGTAGCTGAGGTGGGCTTACTCTTAGATCTTAAGTTGTACTTAGGTTGAAACTCAGTCATTATCATCTCAGTTTCTTGTTGAGATTCACAGAGATCAGTGTGATCACCTTCTTCACTCTTATTCGACGGTTGTTGCGTGTTTAGAGATTTTTCATAGTCTTCTCAAGTCAGATATGGTTGAGTGCATTCATCACCAAAGTTCGTGATGCCATTATCCGAATCTCCGAAGTCTTGAAAATCGTTCGCTCCTATAAAATTTTCATTCTTTAAGGGAGCATGTATTTTTTGATCTTCATTTTTTATTTGTCTTTGCTGATTCGGGGGGTTCGGTTTCCTCTTGAAATATTTTTTGGGGAAAGAGTCATCTTTGGCCTGTTTGAACTCCATTCTGGATATTTTATTTGACAGTTCTTTAATTACTCTGGCCATATCATCTACCCTATCATCTGTGGATCTATTAGAACCTGACGGACCTGCTTGTTCTCTAAAGTGTTTGGTCTCTCGGTTTCCTGTTTCTAATTTAGCTTTAAGCTTGCCCGAATCCATCATATTAGACTCTATTTCTACTGCATCGTCCTGCATTCGGTTTAGGGTGGCTCCCCTTCTTTCTCACAAAAGGAGTGCAAAGTCTGGTTCGAAAGCTCCGGCGAAAGTTACTTTAGCCGCGGGTTGGGACGGTTTAACCTCGGCTGGGATTTTATTATACAATTTGTTAAATCTTTGAATAAATTCCATGACTATTTCTGAATTCCTTTTTCTCAAAGACCCAAATTCGGTTAAATAATATAGATGATCTTTTCTCTTGCCCCATTGTCTGAGGAAAGCATCTTCCAAAGCATCATAAGACAAGATAGAAGTTGCGGGTAGGATCCGAAACCAAGTTTGGACCTGGCCTTCAAAGGTTTGGACAAGAAGTATCGAATATATGTCCTCATGTTCGATACCTAGGATATTAGTGAATTGATCAAAGAAATTAATATGTTCGGCCGCGGTCAGATCCCCTTCTCCGGTGAATTTTGGTAAATTTTTTATGTAATTTTTGGGAAGGTCATGTAGAGGGGCGGGCAAGACTAAGGGGGCATATCTGGTTGAAACCTTCACAAACACTCTGGGAGGGGGGGCATGCCCTTGGCCTCTAGCTCCTCCTAGAGGGGATCCTCTCCCTCCTCCTCCGATAAACCCTCCACCTCCTCCTATAAACCCTCCACCTCCTCCTCTGACGGCTGCCATCGTTATTTGTGGAAAGTTGTAAAGGGGGTTTTGGAAAATTAAAAGGGAATCTTTATTTTCTCCGCGAAGAGGAAAATTTGATGAGGAAAGATAAGGAACGCGAGGACTCGGTTCCTTAGATTTGCAAGAGATGAAATCAGGAGAATCGACGGGTGTGGAAACCGAATGTGTAACACACTCTTCAGAATTTGGTGAGCTCGGGAAATTTAACTGAAGGAAAGATGGCATGTCAACTGCCAACGAACTTTCAAGAGGGCCCTTTCCTTTGTGTACTAAGGGGATTGTCGGATGAATATCACTCCTAACTTCGGAGAAGTTTGGCGTTAATACTTTATTTTCAAAGAGAGGACTGCGTGAAGTTGAGGGTTCAGAAGAAATATTAGTCTTCAGTTGTGGGGTTTTAAGTTTGTAAACTGCAGCGGTTGGCTTAAGAGAGCCNGGTGTGGAAACCGAATGTGTAACACACTCTTCAGAATTTGGTGAGCTCGGGAAATTTAACTGAAGGAAAGATGGCATGTAAACTGCCAACGAACTTTCAAGAGGGCCCTTTCCTTTGTGTACTAAGGGGATTGTCGGATGAATCTCACTCCTAACTTCGGAGAAGTTTGGCGTTAATACTTTATTTTCAAAGAGAGGACTGCGTGAAGTTGAGGGTTCAGAAGAAATATTAGTCTTCAGTTGTGGGGTTTTAAGTTTGTAAACTGCAGCGGTTGGCTTAAGAGAGCCTCTCGCCTTTCGAATATTTTCGGGATCGGTAACGGGTGTAATCTTCTTACCATCCGGGTTTTGACTGGTATTCCTTCGAATGGATGCCATTTTATTATTCATGGAGTCGCCAAGTGAAAGATTAGAAAGCCTTAAAAAATGTGTGTTCTCTTTGTTCACTATCAAAGGGTAACACTTTCAACGAAAAACAAATGTCGTTTTCCCAGGGAAAAAGATTTCATAACTTCGGTCTCCGACAACAGCGCCTGAAAGATGTTGGTCCAGAGTCTGTACTTAAGGCTTAGAAGTACAGTGTCTAGGCATCCGAAAGTGGGTAAAAGGTGGAGAAGTGAGAAACGTCAACCTTCGGCAAAGGAAACTAGGGAATATTTCTACGTTGGCATTGTCTAGCTTCCAACTGTTCCTGGATAGTTATATCTTGTTCAATGGTTGCCCATGAATGTTCTAGTTCGACCCGGTTAGTAGCTGTTTTAAGAATAGTATCGAAAAGGTTTAAAGAAATGTGCGTTTTGTTTGATAACCCAGGTTCGATATTAGGCTGGGTTGGTACAGGGACAGTCATGGGGGAACAGTAAAATAAGAAAAAACTTAGAGGGAAATTAAGTGTTGTCTCAATTTTGTCGTGTGAAAGAGAATTTACGGTTTCAGAAATAAAATAGGGATGCAAATCAAAGGCTCTTTCCCGTAACTGAGTTATATCATAATAAAATGTATGAGGTGGGAGAAAAACATTTAGGTGTCTATGATGTAAGGCTCCTATCAAGGGAGAATCTCACGGATAAACAGAAGAGGAAAACTGTAAAGAAATAACCCGATGTAGCATAGAATATGTGTAGAATTCTGAAAGTGTAGACTGGTCTTACACCTGCTGATAGCTAGTATAGAGGAAAAGCAGTAAACGATTACAGAAAACCAAAATTCATTCACTATAGTAGTGGTCGTACTAAATTATAACGAAGCACATCAGTTATGAATATGAAATGAAATGAAAATATGAGATACAAGGAAACAAACTCATAACACAGTCATGACGAAATTGAGAATCTTCGGATTTGCTTTGTATTAACTCTCAAAATGTAAAAAACTCTGTTACAATCGACACAAAAAGGTCCAACCCCTTTTCTTTTCTTTCTGTGGTGTATTTATACAATTTTACAAATAAGATAGAATCTCAATAGTCACAATATTTCGGTTATGATAGAGAGGAGAGCAATCACTCCATTTCTTCTTCTCTATCTTCACTTGGTGCCAGACGTTTGTCCTCACGCATGTTCGGTGCAGGCGACACATCTTTCAACCAGCTGAGATATCAGCTCCGATGGTTCCACTTGATAGTTGGCTTCAAAGAAGTAACATTCTTAGGCTAACTGCGGTAGCCTGTCTTCCATCTGTCCGTCCATGATGTCGATGGCACATAATTGCATGCTGGGCCTAATCATGCATTTGTCTATTTGGACTATGTCCACCATAGTCACCTGGGAAATACCGGCCGAATCTCTCTCCTCTTTTTCCTTCAAATCAAGCGAGATTTTTTCCACATTCATTTGCATCAACGTCTCAGCATTACCTCCACTGTCAATTCCTAGCAGATCGCCATCTATAGAATTAAAGGTCTCTTCTAAGGAATTGGTTATCTTTTTGGCTTGCTGCTTGCCTTCGGTGATGTTATGCTCCCATTCCTTTAATAGAATGTTTCCTATGGTTTGCTCTGAAATGGTGAACCTGGGAGTACTTTCTGAAACCCTGTTGTTTGTGGCTATCACAACCTCTTGGAAGGCCACCCGAGTTTCTCTGAATTCCCTTTCTCTAGCAGATAAGTTCTCTGAAACCTGGTTGACTAGCAAACATTTGTCTCAGATTGCTTCTACCTTGGCGAGCAAATTTTGTTGTGCCGCAGAGACTCTGCTCCGAATCTCAATCACCTAGGATTTGAACATCCCGATGTTTTTCATTCTGTTCTCGATGATCTCCACCCTATATTGTAGTTGTTTGATCAAATCCCTTTGTTGGCTCGCTTGCATCTGACTATCCCAGACCACGAGATGTGCTTGCTCGAGCTTAGTTTTGAGCATCTCTATCTCATTTTTATCGGCCAACCTGGCCTGCTCTATTCCTATGCTCGCCTGGTCTTTAGCAGTCTCTGTTGCTGTGGCCAGTCTGGCTTCAAGGGTCCGAATGAGGGGATTTTTTCTTTTAAGTTGGTTGTTTAAGAGCCCGACTGAAAACTGATTCACCGAGGTATATGCTCCTAGTGTCCCTGCTATTTCAGTAGTGAATTTCTCATTCTTCTTGTCCTTTCCATCAGTTATAACTTTATATTTCTTGGCAATTGACTCTCCTTCCTGATAGAATTCCCTTTTTACTACTACCTTTCTCTTCTTATCGAATAAAAACTCATTCGGAGGGAGTTCTTCTACCCTTATGGGCCTCAACTCTTCATTGAATATCCATCCTGCATCGATATTTCCCTACATATACTGCAAGGGGGTAACTGATGTGATAGGTTCTCCAACCTGCTTCGCTTATTTTCCTAGAGTAGCAACCAGACTCTGCTTATTCGGCGGGTCAGGAGTCTTTATCTCTATTTTCGGACTCTTAGTTTGTTCCCCCTCGTCCCGGTGTTTTCCTTGATCAGGAGTCACATCCTTAGAGCCTTCAACATCTTTTTGTTTCACTTCCAACGTACTCGGACCCTCACCTCACAACACTGCGGGGAGACAACTACGTCGATGTTCCTGGAACTTCAAAACACCGGTTCTTTCCTTGGGTGCCAAGGTTTGTATCCGAGCCAGAATCTCGGCATAGGACCTTGCGCCTCGAAAAATGTCATCCGAGGGTGAATTCGCGTGGTCAAATCTCTTGAGCCCGCAACTGGCCAAATGATTGCTCACAACCCTTTGCGGATCATGCTTCTTGTATTCAATGGAGACCAAATTTAGGTCTTCCAGGGTTGTCACCTCAGCTTTGGCATGCACGAAATCTAATAAAGAATAAGAATTGAAATGGAAAGGAAAAGATGGACATACCTTCTTCGAGTACCCTGTAAGTTATTTGCTCACACCACCAATTACTGTTTTCCTAGCGACCTCACAACAAGCCAACTTTTTGGGGATGAACAATGACAACGCATGCAGAGGCACCGAAGCCCCGAAAACTTGGAGGTATGAAAATTCTGCTTCTACATACCAGTCTTCTATGCTTCTCAGATTCGTTACTATGCTATCCGAGATCCGGGGTGGCGGGTGACCAAAAATGGTGACATACAGGGGCACCATCACCCAGTTAAAGATTTCATACACAAAATTTTCCACTTTGTTTTCCCATAACTTTTCATGATAAACGTGTATGGGCTTGTTTTCTGCTGGAGGCCAACTCCAACTCATTAATGGAAACGGTGTCAAAAAACAAACGACGTCCATAATATATGCAGACATGAAGAATGAAGACGCCTTTCCATCAGGGGTGATTTTAAGAACCCCCCCTAAATTTATATGTATAATAAATGGGTGAATCCCCATGATACATAGGAAAAATTGAGGGCTATTTTATCAATAATATAAAATGTATATATAATTTTTTGGCGAATATTTTAGCCAATTATATAATCTTGTAAAATATTGGTGAATATTTCACTGAATTATAAAATCTTGTAAAATATTGGCG